>CM023101.1:3126907-3372017 GCA_013103745.1 Gardenia jasminoides
GTAAAAGGAAAATGAGGACTCCCCACGATTAAAGAATTAAGCACCAGGATGTTGAAAATATGTGAGTTGATGTCCAATCATCAATGAAATTTGGAGCACAGAGACACGAGAACAGCGTTTGGCCTTGAATCTGGACACTAGATGTTGAAAGGAATAAGATAAAAGAATTAGAACAAAGAAAAAAAATATTTTTAAATTTTTTTTATTAATAGATTTTTTTGTAAACATGATCATGCTTTATAAGGGAGAAGTCTTCTACATCCAGCAAGTTTCAAAAGCACCAACTTCATTGACATGGGCGTGGACACATTGTATATCAATTATGCATGGTACTACAATGTGAACATAAGGCGATGGGCATGTCTTATAGAGAGAATCTTCTAGTCAAGAAATTGCAACTCATTCTAAATGAAAATTTCACATAATCGCCTGACTATAATAAAGTCTTACGCCAAACAAATGAAATAAACTTAACCTTCACAAAAGATGAAATAAAACACAAAATTACTAAAACTAAAGCTCTTGGGTTTGCCTCCCATGTAGCGACTTTCTTTAATGTTTTGGCTAGACATTTGCTATATTTCTTCATGGAGGATAAAATGGTATAGCTCTTTTCATCCTTCATTCTCACACGATGATATTCATCATGAATAGAGAAATCTTTAAGCACATGAGCCACTTTCTTTTGTGGACTAGAAGACAACTTCAAGCATGCAAGTAATGATTTCAATTCTTTACTCCTTCATCACGATCAATTAATAACCTAATAGTCTTTGCAACTCTAATTTATTCCTATCATGAAATTCAAAATTTCGATATAACAAGAATCAATCTCACTAAGAAAAGATATAGAATAAGAGTTAGGAGTTAGGGACGAAGGAGATGTCCTACAGTTGGGATTTGTTCATTGGATTTTTTTAGCGTAGAGATTAGAGGTTGAGATTCTATTGCTTCTTTCTCAGCTTCCTCTTCAACCACACAGTTAGATTCTTCCTTTTGAATATCTTGCAATTCTTCAACACTTCTCAAGCTAATTGCACTCATATTTGGTTCAGAATTGACAATTGTCCCTTAGTGCAATTTTTCAGAAATCTCAGGCGCCAATTGGCTAACAGTAGATGCCAGTAGACACATTTGATTCTCCAAATTACGAATGCTTGTTTTTGTCTCTAACTAAAATAAGCGGTGCTGTTGGGCGGCGGTACTCATGGCTAAACTCTTGATGAGATCTTTGGAGGTTTCCTCCACCGAGAAGATGAGAGTTGAGATGTTAGCCTCTTGCATGCTATAGTTAGGGTAGTCCCACCATCCTAACTATACATATTTAAATAAGTATCAAACATTGGTGGAGATGGATTACGGAATACTCCAACATCACAAATTTGGGCATTCATGTCATCTTGAGTAGCGGGCACATGTGGGTTAGATAATCCAATGACATATTCCACAAGTGTTGACTTGTGGTTTGCATCCCATCACTCAACTTTTTGCGAGAAAGCCAAATCATCTAAATAAGGATCACTAATAGAGTTCTCATTAAAGCAATTAGGAACAAGATCAGGTCTATCACCACAATAGTGAAAATTAGCACCATCAACTGGTAAGAAAAGAGGGAGAAATAAAGAAAAAAAAATAAATTAAGGAACCAAAGAAGCGAGAACAAAGTAAAATAAATAAAATAAAATAAATGAACTTAAAAAGAAACAAATGATTAGACACCAAAGAAATAGATTTAGGGAAATAAAATAAAATCCAAAGAAAATAAATGAGAATGCACTAATTCGGCCGACAATGGCCAAAATTTGATGGCCAAAATACCTAGAATAATTAGTAAGTTCATAAAAATAAATTGGTTATAGCAATCATCAACATAAACACTAATCTTTCCTTAATTTTATGGTGGTGGAGACTCTTAAACTACTCCTTGTAAAATAGATAACCTTAAAGACACTTTCCGAGTTTAATCTATTCACGATTTAGGAATTAAGAAGCCAATTCTAGTTAACAAAGCAGAATTTTCGGTTCATTTAAAACTAGATTAATTATTCCCACATTTTCAAATTAGACCACTTATGAGCGATATAATAATTGTGTCAAGTAAAATTAAGGCGATTAAGGTGGCGCACCAACATCTTAATTGGAGTATATTATTCAGGACAATCAGACAAGCGTACATTAATCCAATAAATCAAATAATAATAGCGATTAAAATAAAGAATAATTAAATACCCATGAACACAGGTTTAAAATAGAACAATTAAAAGATCTCATAATTGCAATGGGTGCAATCGGAGTCTTGATTATTCCTCAACTAGGATAATAGTTTAGCCAAGCCTCATGACAATGATGCAATCCGAGGCTTCCATGATTGAATGAAAAAAATAAAGCGACTAATAAAATCTTGCAATAGGAAATCTTCAACTAATATGAGCAATTCCTGGAATTGAAAGAAAAGTAAAGTATTGGTCTCTTGCTAGCGACGGCGGAAAACGAAAACTAAGACTACTACTAAAGTACTGAGCAAGACTCTGACCAAGAAAAAGATACTATCTACAAGTCCCTCGTTCCCGACTCTCACGGAAACAAAAGGAGATACTAGCCTAAATGTGATTAGGGAATCTTGTCCTAACGGCACTACAACAAAAAGGGCCTTTCCTGACACTTACAAGTGTCAATATATATAGTTTAAACTGACACTTTTCCTTTCCCGACACCTCGAACGTGTGTCGTGCCTTCCAATGTGGGGATAGCCTAATGGCATGCAAATGTGTCAGGCAAACATATCTATTATGGCACGTCCACTGCCAACACAAATGCCCTGTACTGACAATCGTAGGTGTCACTATAGCTATAGTACTTTCGAAATCTAGGAAGACATTTTGGTTTGTCGTAATATAGACCGTGTAATGACGCTTATAAATGTTATAAAAGCGTCTTTGGACGACACTCATGCATCGTTAGAGACTTGTTTGAAATTTGGCTTTTTGACACTTTCAATGTCGTAATATAGACCGTTTAATGATGATTATAGGTGTCATAAAAAATTACTTTTGATGACACTTTCAACCGCCAGTTTTTTTTTTTTTTGTAAATAAAATAAGAAGCAATGGAGATCCTGCTACATTTCCACAATCCCATTTACATAACAGTTGGGATAAACATTTAAAAAATGACTGATAGAACATAATACACTTAGTAATACTAGCAATTCATTACTCAAGTCATAACAGTAGTCATACAAAATTCTACCATCCGTTGATAAAAGAGAAAAAGAAAGAGAAAGTACTAATAGACTTAGCTAACAAAAGGGATGAAAAAGTACCAACACCACAAGTCCATAAGGCGAAGGAAATAAAAAAAGAATAAAACAGCATCAATTCAGCCTGAAGAATGCGGAGAAAGTGATCAGGAAGGAACCAAACTAATGAAGATACATTAGCATGGATGATATCATCCCTATCCTCAAACTTGGTTATTACCCATAGTCCTCAATCACCAAAATAGCGAGAATGATTAGGATGGAAACGCAAGAATGAAATTGGTTCCGTTGGACTCACTCATAAATGCACTCCCGATGCTAGCGACCACACTTTAATAGAATCTTCACTACGGATGCAAGAAAGTCACCACTTAGATCCCAGCACAAGTAGTTTACCACACAAGAATGTCCCTAAAAACAAGTCAAAAGGATATCAATGTGGGAATGACTCAATCCTGACCACAACATCTGAATGCCCAACACAAACAGAAAAGTGCAACAACAAATTATCAACATATTTGAACATGGCCATTACCTTGATCAGAAAATATTTACATCAATCCCGAGTCTCTTCAAATGAGGGCACTTACAACTTCAAGTAGGTTCTCATGAAAATCCTGCTTTTGAAACTCCCACCCTTGATGCAGTGCGCGTGATTTGAAAGATAAGCTGCTATAATCCTTTCTGTTATCGTCACATTGGCGGGAGCATGAAACCAGCTTCCTTCACCAAGCCATGGAAGTTTATCCAAGAATTATAATAATGTCAAGGCTATATACTCCCTATTCTGCTGCAGCTCCAAGATCATCCCCAAATTTTTACTCCACCTATCAATGCATGGGCTTGTGAGGAGGATTCTCTTGACTTTTCCAGCGATACTTCTTTACTTCTCTTTTTCATGGATTCTGTCAAGCATACAAAATTGTAATGAAATGACATGAACAAGAGCATAAATTTCTCCCCGCATATGAAGAAGACATGGAAGGATGGGATAGAAGATCCTTAATTTCATCCTTATTACTTGGGCATGATGTGCAAAGTAGCTCGGTCCTAGAAAAATAGAGCATAAGCAATCCTAGCTATTCACATTGAAAGAGTTGTAATTATAGAACTTAGAATTGCAAGCAGATTATCCATTAACCATTATACATGATTAAATGCCTTTGAGAAGGTTTCACGGCAAAACAAATAAAAAAGCCAAACTAGTTATATTGTATTGAAGTTGATTAGTCATCAAATTCCCAACTTGGTCAAGTCGGTCAAGTTAGTGATATATTATCGCAATTCAGTCTAAAAAAGTAGCAATTTGAGTCAAAACTTTTCTGATCATACCAAGGATGGTATGAAGATAAATCAATTATCAAAGCAAAGAGATCGATTGGATGCCACTACTTAGAGCTACACACATTATAACAAATTGAAAACTTAAGCATGGAATACTATTGGGTTCTCTTGTAAAATCACTTTAAAGTTAAAACTGACTTTCGAAACCTCTTTTTCCTTTTACCATCTTATTTACATGCATAAAATGGGTCAAACAATTTTCAGAAAGATTCCTTAAGACAAAGGCATGCAACAAAACAAATCTTTAGTTTTTAAGGTTTCTTGGTTTCTAAGAAAGAATGGGGAATGGTATTACGCTAAAAGCATGCAACAGAGATACTAATTGCCCTTTGAAAGCTAACTTACCAACACACTCTTGTATAGTAGCTCCATATAAATTCAGCACTTTTTGAGCAAAGGAGGTATGTCATGGTACATTTTCATTGTGACTGAATTCCTCCATCCTCCATCCATTCGCGATTATACTTCCGTTCCAGTTACGTGGCTGGCTGCTTGAGAATTTAGTGAATATAGCTAAAGGAGAGATTGAATCAGTATGACTCAATATATTCCATTTCCAACTATGCTTGCACGACATACATGGGAACAACTATCTCATATAATACCAACCCAAAAGGCATTACATGTCAAGCTGCTTCCAGGCCGGGGATGTGCAAGGTGAGTTTTAACTACAAGATTCCTAGAGTTTGTCAATTGAGCGAGTCTTCTCAAACGGTGGAGTGTAAATATGAAAAATTCATAATCTTGCAAGTGGAACTTCTCATTCTATAGCTTTTCCCTAGATAATTCTCAAGGGACAAGTTTACCTACATAATCTAGAAGGTCACAACCTAATTATTACATGAGCATTTTGGTGAAAGTACGTATTTTAGTTTAGTAGTCCAATGATTATGACAATATGTCCGGACACACGTAGCCTGGAACACACATTGATGCGTGCATACCTCAAACATTTGTAAACTAGAACCGAATTTCTTTTACCTTTCAATTGTGCAAGGAAAGGTGTAAACTAGAACCAGTAAGTAAGCATGCTTGCAAGCTAACAATTTCAAGAGCAAAGCTTCATATGAATGTCGGGTTACTATTTTGTTATCATAGAAATCCAATTTTAATAAGAAAACACCAAAAAATTCTGACCGAGCTTACTTCATTAAGATTATTTTCCAGATCAAAGCAGAGCTATATTCTAAAGATTTTGCTGGGTGTAGTAATTTTACTCTAACAAGATTTTGTTGAGTGCAGTAAATCTGAATATGTCATCTACAAGCTGAAGGAAATGGGTAAAATAGCAGAGAAAGACATCCAGCAAATATGCAACCAATTTGTAAATTCAAGTATCCATACACTGGACAAAACCCAGAATAGGATCTGCACAATGCACTCAAAATCAAACACAAAGTACTAAAATTACCTCAAACTATGCCTTGATGCTAGCCTCTTGCTTTACTTCAAGCTTCAACTCCAACCTCTACCTTTCACCAAAATTTCATGGCCCAATTTTTGATTTCTTGAACTAGGTCAGTTCAGCAGCCAAATTTCCGAAGTTTCTACAGCAAAATAGCTAAAGCTCTACTTGTTCAAAGCACTTCCTACACTAACTCATGGTTGAAATTGAGAAAGACTTGCATTTTTGTTGCTGCATTTGGTGCTAGTGAGCGAGCGAGGAAGACAAGGGAGAAGAAGAATTGAAGCTGATTTTGGTTAGGTGTTCAGACAGTGTGTTAAGTGTTTCGACAGAGACAGCCTTCCTAATGAAATGACGTCGTTTCGTTAAAATTTCACCAAGCCGCGCATGCCTCTTGAATTTTCAGTTTGCCGCTGTTAATTTTTGTCCAAACAGTATCACGCCTTCCCTCCATTTACACTAAACAAGTTCACGCTTTCTTTGACCTTTTTTCCTATTTCTCTCTTTTCCTTTTTTTTGTATTCATGCAATAAGTTTTCTCTATTATTTTCAATTTTCTTATTTCTTTTGCCCTCAAGTTGAATTGCAATTTTAGAATGCAAAATTTTTTTGTGTTTGGACAAATATTCTTTTAGATTTTTTTAACGAATATACAACCTTTTTATTTGTTGTACTGTAAAATTGTTTTAAAAAATATAAAAACTGTTACAAAATATGTTTATGATTAAAAACATAAAACATTCTCTTAATCAAAATCTTTTTGATACTCATTTTGTGATCCTATCTATTCTGTGGGTGTTACAGTTTGATGAGAGCTTACAACCAATTTAATTAGTTGATTAAACAATTAAAATAGTTTGCTAACACATGTATAAAATAGTAAATCTATTTTATAAAGTACTAGTTCATGAGCACTACATGTGAAAATTATAATAATAACAACTTTTCCTCATGCCAATATGAGGATTAGACTTAGTTTCATGTTAAATTCCTTTGTTCATTACCTCTGTTAGTAGATTATGCTAACTACCAATTTTGTACATGTTGTCATGATGACTAAATAGGGAATCTATTAATTTTTTTTTTTTTACATTTATAACATATTACTAGCTGAGCTTTGAAAAGTCATAAAACATTCATTCGTTGTTTATTAAGATACTAGTAGCACTTTGATAATTAAATAAATTAGAGGCGAATTGTAGGAAGGATAGGGGTGCCATACTACAATTAATGAAATTGGTTTATTACATATGGGCCAAAGTGCAAAGTTAGGGTGTCATAGTAGAATTAAAAAAAATTGGTATATTACATATGGGGCTCAATTACAAAAGTTGTGGTGCTATATTAGAATTAATACAATTGAAAAATTACATATCGTGCTAAATTGTTTAACCACCCGTTTGGTTAGGGGTAATGGGTCTCCACTATGACTTTTACAAGGGAATGATTCCGTTTGATAGTGCTTGGTTAACAACTATCGGAATCGATCTATTGGTTTGGAAAAGCTAAAATTCGGCAAACGTCATTCCTGAGTAAATTGGTGGGTTTTGCTCCTCAATCAACTGCAGTTTTGTTTTCTCTTCCTCATATTTTCTCTCACTTTTCCTTTCATATTTCTCTTCCCCATCTCTTAAATTTCACCTTCCTTTTCATGTTTGTACATCAGATCTTATAGTTATCCTAAATACGATGGAGATATTTTGCCTAATCCTAAATATGATGACCAAATTCATCTGCCATGGGCAGAAATCGAAATCAGAATGAATACTTTTAACAAAGAAACAGCTGGTAGTTTAAGGTAGAATATTTTTAACAAAGAAACAACTGATGATTTATGCATAATATTTCACATTCTTATACATCCTGTTACCATAGTTGAATTTTTTTATTCCTTGATCATGTTTAATCATATCTATATTTTAACACTAGTTTATGTATATTTTATCTTTCATGAATACGTAAAAAATATTAGGAAAATATATATTAATTTTAAGTAGAGAAAAGCCATAAACAGCGGGTAGTTAATCAAAGTGACCATAAGGTAAATTTTGCATAACATTTCACCTTCTCATACATACATTTGCCATGGCCGATTTTTTTTATTCCCTTTTCA
This sequence comes from Gardenia jasminoides, assembly GCA_013103745.1. Classification (NCBI taxonomy): domain Eukaryota; kingdom Viridiplantae; phylum Streptophyta; class Magnoliopsida; order Gentianales; family Rubiaceae; genus Gardenia; species Gardenia jasminoides. The sequence continues at coordinate 3,135,029 of CM023101.1, forward strand.
AGTTTGATCATATCAATAGTTTAACACTAGTTTCTATATATTTTCTCTTTAATGAACATGTTAATAAATATTAGGACAGTATATATTTTGTGGAGAAAAGCCATAAACAGACAAAAGCACCTAAGTACTTGGCTCGGGTAATTAAAGTTAGTAGGTTTTTGTAAATTTTCGCTATGAAAGATTAAAAGGCCAAATACAGCTGGTAGTTTAAGGTGGAACACTTTTAACAAAGAAACAGCTAGTAGTTTATGCATAACAAACAAACAGTTGGTAATTTATTATTGTAGAAGGTCTTTATGTATTATAAAAGACTTGATTAAAGTTAAAAATATATTAATGATTGCAGTATTAATTTTATGTATAAATCTTGTTTTGTTTAATGTTGGACAGGAAAATAAAAGGCCAAATACAGCTGGTAGTTTAAGGTGGAACACTTTTAACAAAGAAACAGCTAGTAGTTTATGCATAACAAAGAAACAGTTGGTAATTTATTATTGTAAAAGGTCTTTATGTATTATAAAAGACTTGATTCAAGTTAAAAATATATTAATGATTGCATTATTAATTTTATGTATAAATCTTGTTTTCTTTAATGTTGGACAGAAAATAAAAGGCCAACTACAATTTGGTAGTTTAAGGTGGAACACTTTTAACAAAGCGACTAGTAGTTTATGCATAACAAAGCAATTGGTAATTTATTATTGTAGAAGGTCTTTATGTATTATAAAGACTTGATTAAAGTTAAAAAATATTAATGATTAAAGTATTAATTTTATGTATAAAATCTTGTTTTGTTGTAATGTTGGACAAGAAAATAAAAGGCCAAATACAATTGGTAGTTTAAGGTGGAACACTTTTAACAAAGAAAGCAATAGTAGTTTATGCATAACAAAGAAAGCAAGTTGGTAATTTATTATTGTAGAAGGTCTTTATGTATTATAAAAGACTTGATTAAAGTTAAAAATATATTAATGATTGTTATTAATTTTATGTATAAAACTTGTTTTGTTTAATGTTGGACAGGAAAATAAAAAGGCCAAATACAATTTGGTAGTTTTAAGGTGGAACACTTTTAACAAAAGCAAAGTAGTTTATGCATAACAAAGAAAAAGTTGGTAATTTATTATTGTAGAAGGTCTTTATGTATTATAAAAGACTTGATTAAAGTTAAAAATATATTAATAATTGCAATATTAATTTTATGTATAAATCTTATTTTGTTTAATGTTGGACGGGGAAAATAAAAAAGGCCAACTAACATTTGGTAGTTTAAGATTGGAACACTTTAACAAAGTAACAACTATTAGTTTATGCATAACAAAGAAACAATTGGTAATTTATTATTGTAAAGGTCTTTATGTATTATAAAGACTTGATTAAAGTTAAAAATATATTAATGATTGCGATTAATTTTATGTATAAAACTTGTTTTGTTTAATGTTGGACAAGAAAATAAAAAGGCCAACTCTGTAGTTTAAGATTGGAACACTTTTAACAAAGAAACAGCTAGTAGTTTATACATAACAAAAGCAGGTTGGTAATTTATTATTGTAGAAGGTCTTTATGTATTATAAAAGACTTGATTAAAGTTAAAAATATATTAATGATTGCAGTATTAATTTTATGTATAAAACTTGTTTTGTTTAATGTTGGACAGGAAAATAGTTGTTCAATTAGGTTCCCATTCCCATTGATGACTATGAATAAACCAAACAAGAAAATCAATAATCAATCCCATTGATTTCCCCAAACCAAACACATGAAAAGGAATAGCATAAACCTATTTCGATTGAAGAGTTTCTGATAGTAATTATGCATTGCCATTCGATGTGGCAATCAAACGGGTGGTAAGTTAAGATGTTATAATAGAGTTAGTAAAATTTGTGTATTAAATACGGGGCTAATCGCAAAAGTTAGGGTGCAATATTTGAGTTTTTGAAATTATTATATTACATATGTAACTCAATTGTAAAAGATAAGCTGCCATAGAGCTCAATTGGAAAACGACGTCGTTTTGTTTTTTTTTTTGTTTTTTTTTCTGATTTCTCACACACTCACAAGTGTCATCAAAGATAGTCTAAGAGCACACCACTCATGCCAGTATTTTCCAAATAAAGTGTCGATTAAATTGTCTATCGACACCTCTAATTCGCCACTAAATGCCCTTTTGTTTTTTGATTTCTCACACACTCTACAAGTGTTATCAAAGGTAGTCTAAGAGCACATCACTCATGCGGTGTTTTCCAAGTAAAAGTGTCAGCTTAAATTGTCTATACTGACACCTCTAAGTGCCAGTAAATGCCCTTCTTGTTGTACTGTATTGGGTACTGTTACAAGTGTTAGCATAGACATACTAAGGTGACACAACCCAACTAGTGTCATTATAGGCATGTCAGGAAATGCCCTTTTTGTTGTAGTGCGGGAAATAGAATTGGACTATTACTCAACTTTCCTCCTCGACAATCGTGTCTTCCTTGTATATATAGGATATCTCCTCTTATTTTTCCTAATTTGTTGCCAAAATCTTCTCTGAAGATATCTCCCATTTAAACGCAACTCCAAAACACATCCAAAATAATGCAAGATTCCAGTGATAAGTTCCGGGATCTGTCTCTACAGGCTTCACTCTGAGGTCTCTGGTGTGGGCACCCTCTAGAATGAATAGTCTTTTGGAATTTCGCCCCTAAATACCACTTTTAATACTAATTGTCTACAATTAACACAAAAATCAATTATAAGCAGAAACCCAATACTTTGCATAATAAGTGGCCAAAATTAAAACTAAATACCAACAAATACAGTGCACAATTATCTCATTATCAAATATAATATATAGATAGATTTTAATTGGAAAGATACTTTCATTCTGGACATTTTGACATGCCAAATGAGGGATTAATGTCAAATGAGACATATTGAACAAAATTGTTGATCTCTCCCTCGTGGCCAAAGATTGCGCGCAGTAGTCCATTGCTTTTACTTCCCAAATTATGCAACTTCCCAAGTTCGACTTGCAAGATACTAAACAAATAAGAAGATTTTCCAAGATAGTATGTATTGGTGCAAATCACCGGTTCCACGATGTGGAGCTGTCCAAAGTAGGAACTCGACTGAAAATCCAAGACTTTGGTCAAAATAAAAATTTTCAAAAAGAAAACAATATCCATGGTACTGGATGATCATATACAATATATTAAATTTACTGGAAGAACTCAATTAAGAAGACGACCAATTGCTATAATATAACCTTCCTGAGAGCCAAATTTAGATTTTCATTTGTTACCAATACTTTTTACAACGCTTGAACAGGTCACGAGCTAACAATTTAAACATAAACTGAATTGTACACCACTCATAAGTTTTGACCGTCACCGTTTTCATTATAAAAAAAAAAAAAAAGCAACTATTCATCATTTCCAGGATTAATGTGCTGCTCAAGTCAATTCACATTAAAATCTGCAAGTGATGGAAGTTCTAGTTACTAAGTACACTATTACATATGAAATAAACTTCGTATAGAAGCTAACAGAACCATAATATTCTCGACTATAAAGATGCGCCGAAATGCAAAAGGTTCTTGTATGAATGTATTGATTTTGGAGAAAAAATATCTAATGATAATGATTTTGATTTGTTCTCTCTGGAACTTGCATTGGAATGAGGATTGTATCAAGGATTGTCATCTTGGAAATTCTTAGTCCAGTTTTGTCTAGTTTTCTCACTTGTATAATGATCATTACAGAAAATTTTTGACGTATTAGGAGGTTTCACCCTTTGTAAAGCTCCTTTTTTCTGATTTTCTATGGGATGAGTTTTCTTTGCTAACTAGTACTCTTTCGTGCTCTTTTTTTCTCCAATACCTTTTTTGCTAAGAATATGGGAAAATTAGAACTAATGATATAGTTTGTGCTTTTTTTTTTTTTTAACCTTCTTACCTCTCCTCACACTCTTCCGACTCACAGTTCGTGCTAAATTTGACTCAAGAACAAACACCAATTAAAAATCAAACGTGATTGTCCTTATTTGGGCGGATTGATAACCCATGTTTTATTTATTTTATCTCTAGCTTAAACAACCAGGATTACATTTTATCTCTCATAAGATAATGAGAGGAACTTATTTATTTACATTTATCTCTGGCTTAAACAACCAGGATTACGTTTACTTCACCTCTCATAAGCTAACGAGAGGAATTTATTCAGTCACATAAGACTTCATCAAGGACTTGATCGTGGACTTTAGATCGCAATTACTTGGGGCCTTGATCATGGATTTGCGACCATAAACCAGAATGTCAGGGTTAACATAGGGCCTGATTGCTGGACTGTAGTTGTTGTCAAAGAACCTGTTCCAAAGCATGACGCCTCCATAGTTGGGATAGCGCTGGACTTGGGGAAGGACTTCATTAACGAGCGCCCGAGGTGGAATGTAACCGCCACTAGGGGCGGCCTCTGGGGCCGCAGGTAATCCGAGGAATAATTTGTTAACTCCTGGATGTGAAGCCCATTCAGAACTCCAACTGTTGATGAGGTTGTCGGCATTGCCCGTACTATACTGACAAGACGGATTGTTGTAAAATTACCCACACGTAATCAAAGAGGCCAGTTCTGATTGCGCTGTCAAGAAAATAGTCTGGAACGAAACATTGGGGTGCTGCAGATAGGTGCACCTTTCTCTCTGCTGTGCTATGTCTGGAGAGTGCCCGGGCGAGATCATCCAAGAACTCCCTCCTTCCAGCTTGGATATGAAAGTCTATACCGTCCAAGATAGCATCGCCTAATGGACGAGAATCTGATTCACCACCAAGGAAGTTGTTCCATAGATAGGACGCGAATTCGTGAGCATCATCGGACGAAGCAAAGTTCGCAGCTCCACCAAGGGAAAGCAGCACTTGGATGCCACGGCTCTGGCAGCTTTTATCTCAGAACTTAGCGAGGGGCAAGTGCTCGGCTCACAATGCCAGCTAAGTTCAGTTGTGGTGTTTGGCCACCGCCATAATTTATCAGAAAGGCGAGATTCACGTAGTCATACGTACCTCTCCGGCATGCGTCTAGCAGGCTTCCTTCGTCGGTGTTTTGGCCCCAGTAGACGGCAATTCCGGCAGCTTCCGAAGACCTGATCAGTGAAGATATCAGCAACAGGGCTGTTATTGATAAGAATAGTGCTCCTAAACGGGCGGCCATTTTTTCTTCTTTCAGTTATTGTTGCAGGTTTGGTTCGGTGGGTTTTGTCGCCGAAAGGTGGACCCTTTTATAGATGCGTTCAGGAACTTGTGTGGCGAATTGAAGACGTAGTGCCCAATCTTACCCTCAACACTGTAGCTCTAAAACTAGTCACAGGTCGCATGTGCCACTGGTCTTATCAGTGATAGTTCATACTTTTTACCCCAGGAAAAGTATTATCCGTTGCTTAAGTATCCACGTTGCTACATCATTGACAATAACAGTAAGTTTCTTTAGTCACCATTTCAACTTTGGCACGGTTATTTATTTACTTGTTGATACTCGGAGAACTTACAGGTGCCATGACCTTATCAATAGGTCATGGCTACCTAGTTACACCCATTTAAGCTAATGGGTGGGCTGGTTAGCATATTTGAATTGTGATTAACACCTCTAATAAGTACTATTCCTTTGTGACAACAGTCCGTTGGATACTCTATAATTTGAGTAGTACCATTTCATTGTTTTCTTGAAGAGAGAGTTAAGTCGTGAATATTGAGAGAAAACTTCTAAAATTATTAAGTAGTGGATTGATTTGTCGGAATTGGGCGAACCTGGCAGTTTATTGAACCTAACTCCAGGCAGGAATTGAGAAACTGGCTGGAACGAACCGGACTAAAGATTTAGGTTCAGATTCACAAAAATTTTGAACTGGAACCAGAACTGGCAGTTCAAGACACGTTCAAACCATCTAAAATACATTTATATCCTGAGTTGTTAGGCTTCTTTGATTTATTTTAGAATTTAATTTCAATAACCAGTACCCAATATCAAACAGTCTCAATTTTAGTCCAACAACCTGTTATCTAAATTCATTAATAAATCCAGATACAATAAATAATTTAGATCTAAATAAATTTAATCAGAGAGTTAAAGTCGAACTAATCAAAGTATTAAACTAGCATTTGATGACACTTTGAGTTTGACTAGTCACTATGACAAATTCTCAATATAAGTTGAGATATTATTTCATAAAATTTGTATTCTTTATTTTTCCTTGCCACATGATATACAATAAAATTCATAATTTTTTCAACTTTAGTTGTTATATTTATTTAAAATCAATTTTATAATACAAGTATTTATACATAACTAGAAGAGTTGAAACCGGAATCGAAAAGAATCGAAACCGTAATTGAATCGAAACCAGAGTTTTAAGAACCATAACCGTAATTGTCCCTATAAGCGCCGATTCAAATTCCACTTTACAGTAGAATCGGAACCATTAGTTTTTAAACTGGAATTGGCGGTTTTGGAATTGTGGCCACTCCTATCATCATTGTTGAGTTTATTAATAAAATTATTAAGTATGTTGTATTATTATCTCTTCCTCTTCCTATATAGTTTTATATGTGTTAAAATAATTTTTACGATGCTTGATCTTTTTGTGCCAAAGGTTAGACCATGTAAACCAAAATTGATGATGATTAGGTCTAAACAAATCTTCTCTCTTCACTCACATTTATCTTATATTTGGACATTCCCGTTTGAACTTTTCTCTGGGCCACAAAATTGTTAATGCACATTTGGCGAATAAGAGTCCAGTTGTACACCCTTGGGGGTGCACAATTATGGACTACAGATATTGAATGCAGATTTGATGTTAACAATCTTTTTCTTCTTTTAAATAGTGACGTTGATTGACACTTACTTAAAGAAACGGAAGGACTTATCTACACGAGGATGAATGGCACTTTGCCCAACTGAACCATGAGGCTAATCCCACTTTACCTTCTTTAAAAAATAAAATAAAATAAAACACACACACAAACACACGCTCTTATAATCTGTCTTGATGAGATATTTGTTACTGTAACAAGTTGCCGAATAATATACTATAGAAATGTATGATAGAAAATCTCAAATTTTCTAAAATGAGATAAATGCCAAGCAAATTATATCAAACATCCAAGTCCAACTATTAGACTTACGTGACCAGACCTGACCAAATTTATTTGGATAGGAAATTTATTAAAATTTATTTGCATCATTAATATATTTTCCAACCACCTTTTTTTTATTTACAATGCATATCATAAAAAAAACTCTTCTGATGTTGTTTTCAAAACGATTATCTCCAAATAATCTAACTGAAAAACACAAGAGATTATTCGCTGCTTCAAGTCTCCACATTTCACGTTGATGCAGAATAGACAAGTAACAACAGTGCATCTTTTCTACTCATCATCTCAATAACCATGCAACCTAAAATAATCTAAATGAGTTTGAAAGATATTTATTTTAGGTAGAATCAATTTCCCAATTATCGCTAAACTGTATAGCCATAATATAAATGGGTGACATAGGCAGGGTTTGGCGGGTCATAATTTGGTAAGGGTATATTAAATCAATCCATTTATACCCATTTAATAAATTGATATGGGTATATCAAATTACCCATGTATGACTCATTTGAAATACTACATTTTTTTTTAATTTTTTTCACATTTTTTGACAAGAAATAATGGTATTTTATTACTATTATATTAATAAAAAATAAATTTATCTCCTTAACACTTATTAAAATTTGAGTTTAAGTGTATAATTATTTTTAAATGAATTAAGTAGGTAAGTCAAGTTAACTCACTATCTATCGGTTAAATGGATATAATTGATACATTAAAATTAATGGATGGGTTTAAACTAATCAACATATTTGGGTTGTGATTATTTAGTTAGTGCTATTATATTTGTTAAATTCCTATTCCTTTGTCATTAGAGTCCTTGGATACTCTTATAAGTTGAGTAGTACCATTTCATTGTTTTCTTGAAGAGAGAATTAAGTTGTGAATATTGAGAGAAACTTCTAAAATTTTTATTTGTGAGAATTATTGTTGAGTTTAGTTAATAAAATTATTAAGTTATGTAATGTTTTTATTCTCTTCCTCTTTCTATATTCTTTTATGTATTAAAATAACTTTTACAATGCTTGATCTTTTGTCCCAAAGGTTCGAACATGCAAATCGAAATTGATGATGATTAGGTCTAAATAATCCTCTCTTCACCAATTTTGCTTATACTTGATCATCGTAGTTTGAACTTTCTCTAGGCCACAAAATTGTTAATGCAATTTGATGAATAAGAGTTCAGTTGTGCAGCTTTGGGGTGCACATTTTCGACTAAAGATATTGAATAAAGATTTGATGTATGGATTTATCAACAACTTTTGCCTTCTTTTAATAGTGACGTTGATTGTCATTAACATCATGGTACCCTCGAATGTGACCTTTCTTGTCTTGTTTCTATAGAATTTTCCAGTCCCCAAATTATTATCTCTTTACACGGAATTTTGGGACCAGTCCTTCCTGTGCATGAATTGAAGTGGACGGACTAAATTCACCTAAGAAGGATAGGCTGAAATGACAATCACTTGAATGGACGCACAAAAAATGACAAAAGTTACCCAAAAGAATGATGCTCTTTGAAAAGTAATATTGCAAAGATCAATAAAAGATTCTTTTGCACAAAAAAAAAAAAGAAAGAAAAGTTACCATTTGAATTGTAAGTTGTGTTAGTTTTCATAGAAAAATATTGTAACGATATGAATGTACGTAGGAAAAAGTGATCAAAAAATATATCGAAAAATATTTCAAAATTTTCTATAAAATTTGCAATCCAAATAGGCGTCAATATTACCGAATATATATATATATATATATATATATATATTGGCTCTCTTGCAGTTCTAATGGTTTTAATTAACTGCCTTACATACACTGATTCACTGACATCCACTGTGTAATTCAATGATTGTGTCCAGGTGTCCTCGTTTGCAGTCTATGTCTTTACATCTTTAATTATGAAAATCCGCTTGCGATGGTTACTGATTTCACGGTCACCATCTTAGGGTAACATTCTATGAAATGTTTCTGGTTAATTTCTATTTGTGACTGTATAATTCCAGGGAACTTATCAGCAATAATCCCTCATCAACTATAAGAAAACAGGAACACCTACAAATCAATCGTGTGCAAGACTCTAATTTGTCTCATGCAAAATTGGGCACTTGTTCGTCCCATTCAATCCTAAATTCTTCCTTCTTCAAAAGCAACATCCAGTTAACCAAAAAAAAAATTTTTTTTTTGAACAACCAGGAATTTAATCTGGTATTTTCCCATCATGCTTAGAAGCTATGACTGTAGGGCTTCTTTTTTCCTTAATGAAATTCGATAATCAGTCAATACAAAGTTCACCCGATTTCACCTCTCTTCACGTAAAAGAATATGTGATTACAAAATTGCATACAAATGACCAAATAAATTAACGGGGCAAATTCAACAAGATTAAGAAAATAAAAAAAGCGAAACACCATAGGTTGCGCACATTAATTCTCACAATTTTCAAGTTATAAAAAAGAAATTTTACAAAAGACGTTTACTTCGGTGGTGGTACAGTGACCATGAACTGCAAGATTGGCTCTTTTTGATGTTTTGTTTATCATTTTTAGGGAGATAAGGTTGACGATATGGTGAAATTTGTTTTAAAAAAAGTTCTTAGAAAGATCGTAATATTGAAGAGCGGATGGTTGATAATGGCTGTGGTGAAGATGACACTGGTGATTTTGTAGGATTTCCAGTGAGCATTTTTGTATTTTTTTTTTATTTCTTGTATTGGAACTAAGTTTGATCCTGTTGTTGCATCTCAGATTTCTTAAATCTATCTTGTTTGATCTCACCTTAACATCAACGGTTGAATCAAGTCGTTAGCATATTTGGGAGAAAGTAAACGACACAGCAAGAAGCATGTGCAAATGTTCTCTTGGCTATAAATGCTTTACCATTTGATTTTTTTTTTGAGGTCCTCATTATGATATTCTATTAAATTTTCATATACTGTAATTTTTGCCATTAGTACAGATTTTATAAAATGATGTTTTTATCAGAATAAAGGACAAAAGAATTAAGCCCGCACATGCTTTGGTAGTGAGCAAGCTGAGTAAAGGTTATGGACAAAACTGATGAAAGAAATTATTAAGTCACAACATGACAAAGGTTGTTCATAAAGTGCTAAAAAAAATGTTTTTTCATAAAGTATGAGGCTATCAATGAACAGCTGTGCTGGAATGAAAGAGACCTTGAAAACTTATCTTCACCAAAATTTCAAGGTCATCCAGCCTGGATTCAGCTGAGATGTGTTTATTGCACGTTTAAAATGCGCATTTCCACGAAATCTAATCCGATAATTTCACACTTCTATCTCCTAATGACTTTGAGATTGCACTAAAGATTGTTCATGTGTCAATCATAAGTCTTTGTTTTTATCCCTGGGCCGTGAAGTAAATTGACAACACTAGAGTTAAAAAAATATTTAAAAATTGACGGAGAAAAAAACTTATTATAGCCACAGTTGAGTTCAAATTTTGAGGTCTCAGCCCTGCAGAAACTGATATATTTTCAAACATAGCTCTGTTAATGACGAGTCAGCGGTACCAAGGATTTTGGGTTTTAGGGTACAGTTTGCATAGGTTTTGTTCGCACAAAAATGTGTACACATCGGAAGAAATTTCAACACATATAAAAATGAGGAGAATAAATACATAACAAATTCTCAACAATTTTATTAACTCAATAAAATATTTTTTAACTCATATCCATTCAGTTATGACAACTCATAAATAATAAGAAACTCTCTCCAACTCAACAAGACTTAACTTTTCTCAATTCTCTTTAAAGTAATAATACTAGACTACAAATATTTATAACTTTCAAAGCTTTCTAAACAAATATAATTGTAAACCAAACTGACTTGATTTAAGATTTTTCAATATGGCAACTAAGTAACTAAGACACCATAATAAGAAACTAAAAGAATTAGGAAATGTATAAAATAGTTTGGACTAGATACCAAAATAATAAATTAACACAATTAGGAAATAAAATAGCTTTGCTTGACATCCTTCATTGCCTCTCTTAAACCAAACTCGCTATTGTAGACACCTCCAATGCCATCTTGAACTCAAATTTCCATGAACAATTCTGCCGCTATATAAACGAGGTGAAATATCAACTTGTAATTGATTTTCAATTTCATGTTCAAACATGGTATTGGACGAAACTATTCAAATAATTTATTGACTTAATCACTTCTATCAAAAAAGTCAAACATGTTCACCCATACTTGATCGCACTCTCCATAATTTAATTCCTTTGCATGACCTAGAAAATCTTTTTAGATCACAAAATTATACCCACCACCAAAAAATTTAACACCACCAAATTTGTCAACACGAACAATCCTATCATTCAAAGTAGTGCCATAATATTCAATTAAATTGTCCACTCCATAATTGATCTCAATCAACTCTAACGCTTGATTTTTCTCCTCAAAAAATTCATCAACCTTGACAAAAAAAAAAAATTTCTTCATCTCCACAATTTTTAGGAATATCTTTAATTTCATGAATGACTTCACTTTCTTTATCAATCAAAATAGCTTTGCTTAACATCCTTCATTGCCTCTCTTAAACCAAACTTCGCATTGTAGACACCTCCAATGCCATCTTGAACTTGAATCTCCATGAACAATTTAGCCACTATATAAACGAGGTAAAATATCAACTTGTAATTGATTTTAATTTCATGTTCATGTGTGGTATTGGACTAAATTGTTCAAATATATTTCTTAACTTGATCACTTCTATCAAAAAGTCAAACATGTTCACCCATACTTGATCACACTCTCCATAATTTAATTCCTTTGCATGATACCTAGAATATCTTTTAAGTTCACAAAATTATACCCACCACCAAAATTTTAACACCACCAAATTTGTCAACACGAACAATCCTATCATTCAAAGTAGTGCCATAATATTCAATTAAATTGTCCACCCATAATTGATCTCAATCAACTCGACGTATGATTTTCTCCTCAAAAAATTCATCAACCTTGACAAAAAAAAAAAAAATTTCTTCATCGCCACAATTTTAGGAATATCTTTAATTTCATGAATGACTTCACTTTATCAATCAAAATAGCTTTGCTTAACATCCTTCATTGCTCTCTTAAACCAAACTGCCATTGTAGACACACCTCCAATGCCATCTTGAACTTGAATCTCCAACAACGGCACTATATAAATGAGGTGAAATATCAACTTGTAATTGATTTTAATTCTCATGCATGTGTGGTATTGACGAAACTGTTCATAATTTCTTGACTTGATCACTTATATCAAAAAAGTCAAACATGTTCACCCATACTTGATCACACTCTCCATAATTTAATTCCTTTGCATGACCTAGAAAATCTTTTAAGATCACAAAATCATACCCACCACCAAAAATTTTAACACTACCAAATTTGTCAACAACATGAACAATCCTATCATTCAAAGTATGTCATAATATTCAATTAAATTGTCCACTCCATAATTGATCTCAATCAACTCGTAACGCTTAATTTTTCTCCTCAAAAAATTCATCAACCTTGACAAAATAAAAAATTTCTTCATCGCCACAATTTTTAGGAATATCTTTAATTTCATGAATGACTTCACTTTCTTTATCAATCATATGTGAGATATCCTCTTCAGTCATGAATTCGTCATCATGTGCACTTATAATTTCTTCTTTTTCTTGTTGCTTCAAAAATTCTTTTTCTTCTTCTTCTTGACAAATTTCTTCTTCATTAACCAAATCATCATCACAAATTGCACCAAACAATGTATGCAACCCAAAATCATTAACTAATTCAAAATCCTTATAAAAATTTTCATCATCTACATACCTATTTTTGTCAAAGTCTACTTTTCAAAAACTACCAAATTTTGGAACATAACCATAATGCGGATCCATATCTACCATAAAATAAAAAATATCTTGTCAAAATATATGTGGCACATATAATGATGAATTAAGCTTATTAAAGAGCATCTCAAACATTGATTTTCTCATAATTTGAGAAAACAACCTTGTCTCCTTTTTCATTTATTCTTTTGTCAGCTAATTTGCACTATATGCATAAAACAATTTGTCCTAAATTACATTGCTAAAGATATCTTTCCACTGGTTGTCTCCTTCACGTGTGACCAGAAAAATACTTAATATAAGTAGTCAATACTTTAAGATTTTCATCATTAATCAAATCTCTACATAATAGATAAATAGGACCTAAGACCAACTTATTCGCTTGATGAAAATATTCATCTATCATCTCTCCTCTAGTTAACCTCTTGGACTTCATGAACTGCAACCAGTTTAAATCCAATAATGAACTTAATTTTTGTCTAATTATTCCTATCCATTCTTGGCAGTGGAACCGTAATTTAATTTCACGAACAAACACGCTTCCAGAATCAGGCTCAAAGATCTAATACCACTTGTTGACACAAAAAACATGCACACACAGGGAAGAAATTTCAAAACATATAAAAATATGTGGGAAGAGAAGAATAATCACACAACAAATTCTTTACAATTTTATTAGCTCAACAAAAATAATTTCTAAGTCATAATTTTTTGCTTACGATAACTCATAAATAACAACTTGGAGACTTTCCCTCAAACCAACACAACAAAACTTTACTTTTCTCAATTCTCTCTTCAAGTAATAATGCATTAGGCTACTAATATTTATAACGTGCACAGCTATCCTTAATTTTGGTCCCCACTTTGGAGAACCCAGAAGTGCCGTAATATTATAAATGGGTACTGAAGATATTCAAATAAAAACCAATGTTTTAAAACTCAATTTTGATTGTTCAATCGAACTGACTAAACTATTGATTGAGTGGTTTTCTAAGCTGAGTTAAGCCTCAAACTAAGAGGGGTTAAAAACCGATCTCAATAGTGAAAACCAATTAGATCGTTTGATCAGACCAACGAACCATCGAACTGAAACAATGTCTATTAAACCGTTTTGAGTCTTGTTTTTCTTTAAGAAAGATGTAGTCCCACATTATCATACCATCATCAGACACGACTGCGTACTATTACATTTTGACATTTTAACTCCAAATTTTCACCCCTCAAAAATTATAATTTACCTCTAAGGGCCTATTTGGAATTGTGATAACTTATTCAAAGGTACTTCATCTAATAGAGTTTTAATAAAAAATACTTATTAAGTGGTTAAGGGCTTTTAGGTATATTTTTTGGATACATAGTTCAACAAGTACTTATTGTATTAGATAATGTGTAACTTGAAATTTTAAAAATGTATTTATCTCTTTATTTCATTCATAATATAGAATATAATAATTAAATTTAATGTTTTACTTTTTGTGACATAAAAGTTACTCTACAAGCACCAATTTGACCTTTTGCTAAAAGTGCTTTTAACACCAAAAGCTACATGGCTAATTTTATGAATGATGTTCACCACATGACTTACAAGTACTTTTGGTGCCTAAAAATTTTTTTTTTTTTTTATCAAAAGTACTGCTTCCAGAATGAGCCCCTAAATCGTTTATAAACCTCAAAATTTCTTACTAAATTTCATATTGCAATCCACTTAACAATCATTAAAATTAAACTGTCTACTCTAGAGCAAATTTTTATGACTTTTCAATTTTACACCTAAATTCATAATTTTTTTAATTTTTTGTATTATTATAGCTTCTTTTTTTTTAAATCAAAGTAAGCTCCTTTTTTTATTTTTCCTTTATTGGTCTTTGGTAGAATATAAGCCTATACTTTTTTTTTTTTATTTCTTGTGATTGTAGAAGTAGATTTATTTTATCTTTATTGTATCATTGTTTCAACGTCTAAGTTATCGTGGTTGATCATGAACCAAAGTACTTTAATGGAATTACAAGATTCATGTGAGTGGTCTATATGATAAAAAAGAGATGACATATTAATTATTTATGATACCTATATGATGTCACGGGTCAACAATGACTCCATAACATTTAATCCAATGATTGAAGAAGTAAGCTATGACCTAGTAAGATTTCCCTTTTAATGAATGGGTAAGGTTCTAAAACCTTGGTAAAAGCCTAATTTTCATTTTTTTTAATTAACTGCCAATCATATGTGGCGGGTGGATTTGGATACTTATTTTATTAACAAAACCTTAACAAGAGTACGTTAACAAGAGTACAACGAACAGGAGGAGGATATAAAACCTTAACTTCTCAAACAAGAAATTTTCAAATTACAAAATCCTAACTTGTCCATTCTAACAAAGCCTCTAATAGATCATTCTGAAAGCATGATTTTCAGAATTACTCATGGATGATGTGGCACATACTCTAATGCCACTTATATCATCGTACTAATGCAATATTATTTACATCATCATGTGTCACTAAACTAATATGGCTTTTAAGTAAGAAAGAGAAAGATTTATCTGTTAGGGTTCATTTGATTTATAGGATGAGATAGGATTGGATGATTTATTCTGACTCACCTAATATTTTGTTGTATTTTTATAATTGGATTAAATATCTATGTTAATTGAATTAATCCTCACTAGAGGGAATAAAGTCATCCCATTGGGGTCTTGGTATTATTTATTTGGGGATAATTGTGAGAGGGGATAATGATTTATCAGATTCTTTTACCATTATCAAGAAAGACAAAACCTACAACTATATTAATAAACCAAACACTAGATAATAAGGATGAGTAATCCCATGATGATTAATCCCAATATTAATTATCCAAGAATGAGTAATCATATTTTATCCAATCAGTGAACCAAAAGAACCCTTAGAAGATTAATGCTACTTTATCTTCTGAACCACAGGTCATCACATTGAAATAAGACAATTCACACTTCATAGTCTTTATGTCAAATTTTTATATTATTAAATCAATTACAATCAGTGTTACAGTTTCATACGTAGTTGTAATGACAGAAACAGGATTTTGAATTGTGGAGGGTGAATAGAGAATCAAGAAATCATAAAATATATATATATATATATATATATATATTTCAACAAATAAAATGCACTAACTTAAAACCAAAGTTCAACAGATGATTTTTTTAATAACAAAATATGCCTTTTCCCTATTAGAAGAATGTTTTCACTTGAAAAAAAAAATCAATTATTTTTTAACACATTCTTATTTTATTATGTTATAATATGAGACATTCATAGTTTGATTTCATAAATTTGACTATAAAAGATCAAATTAACTCAAATTAACTAAATTATATAAATCATGTTAAGCATATACAAAATTAACACTAAAATTCTAAGATACAAATTAGAATGAGAATAATTGACAAATTAATAATGATCAAAAAAATTCTAAATGACAAACTTAAAATAAGTGTCCAAAGAATTAATGATTATGAATTAAAATATAGTTGGCAGAATTGTAAGGGAAAAACTATTAAACTTGCCCATAGGACGCGCAAATTTTTGAGATGAGTAACACGATTGGGAAAGATCAAAGATTGATGTGTCATTTATCAAGAAATTGTTTGCTTTAAGAGTTGGCATGTAACTCATAAATAATACACACGTTGTTCTCTTTTTTTTTTTTTTTTTTTTAGTAGATGATGTATAAATAGAAGTTTAGCCATTGTTGAATTTCCTCTAATATTTGTCATTTGTTTCCTATTTGTATAATGTTTTCCTGGGCTTACTTAATTGGTATAAAGAAACTAAAACTTTGTTTGTTCAGGAAACTTATGTAAGTGAAACTAATATTTTCTAAGGTAACACTTGAAACCTATAGCTATCATACATCATAAGGAAATAGAATTAGTTTATTGTGAGACACTTTTTAATCTAAGGGAACTTGAGTTGATTTGTTGTAGGGCACTTTTCTAAAGAGAAATTAAAGGAAATTAATATCCTGAATAATGACAAATACGTTTAAAGGGACAAATTGATGGAGTTTTAGTTTACAATTCTCTATGTGATTTTTTAGAAAGCCTTGGGGGACAGCTATCTATGACCGCCCCCTTATGTCAGTCGTTGCTTAGATCTTAATTCTTAAGTATACGGTTTAGAATATTGATGATTAAGGTGCAAATTGAACTTTTCATAGCGGCTGCAAAAAGAAAGCCATTCTTTGTCAATTGAGTTATATATTTTAATTTGCATCTTTGCTTTCGCATATGTTGGCTGGCCGAGGATTGATCATTTATTTTATAGATGGATTCTATCTAAAATAGAGCATATAACATGTCGAATAGTACGGCAAATGTTCTTTTACAACTTCTCTTGTAACATTATCTATCTAATTAACACATGTTACATATCCAGTAACGAGTGAATTTCTAAGTTTTAAGATATTTTTTTAATGAAACACTTGTCACTTTAACAAATTCTGTAAAAGCACAGGGCAAATAATAGAAAAGCACCCTGTGATTAGACTAATACATAGAAAAGTTCTCCGTGATTTCAAATCATACGTTTCGGTATTTCATAGTTTGAATTAAGATGAAAATCGTGAAAACTAATGATTTTGAGTAAAATGGCAGATTTTACCCTAATAAAGACATCATCAACTATTTTCCTAATTTATTCTTCACTATATACATAGACAAAGTGTTGAAATTTTTATTTTAAATTCTTACAATACACAATCTAAAAAAATATTGCAATTATGAATTTTTATTTAAAGTTCTTACAATACACACTAAAAAAATATTGCAATTGCAAATTTCAAATTTAAATGTATCAACTATTTTCCTAATTTTTCTTCACCATACAAAGGTATCACTATTTTCCTAATTTTCTATTTTAAATTCTTACGATAGGCCCTCTAAGAAAATATTGCAATTGCAATTTTTTTTTTTATTTCTCTTGGTATTTTTCTGTTTTTATCTAACTAATTTCCTATAAATTTGGGACTAATTTGGAGTTTTATTAAGGTCGAGGGGTAAAGTATGCATATTAGATTAAAATTGCTGTTAAAAAACTATTTTTCAGAACAAACACTTGCTTTTGAAATGTATTTAGTTAAAAACTATTACTTTTAACGGTTTCTGTCTAATTTTTATTTTATTTCAAACCATGAGATATCGAAAGGTACGATTTAAAACTATAGGGAGGCTTTTCTGTATATTAACCTAATCACAAGGTATTTTTCTATTTTTTACCCAAAAGTATAAAATACAAATATGTAATGGAAGACCTCAAATTCAATAGTAGTGAAAAGAATATTTGTTTTAGATAAATACCCAGCAAATTAAATCCAAACATATCCAAGAACAATAATGTGAAATGTGCGCCTTTCAATGCCTAATAATGCTTGGGGCAACTATTGTACTGATTTGACCTGACCCAAATTATTAAAGTCACTAACTTCCAAAATCGCTGCTTCAAGTCTCCACATTGATACAGCTTAGACAATTAACAACAGTACACCCTTTCTGCTCATCATCTCAACCATGAGGTGGTTACCTATGACTCTCTCCACTCGATGCGTGTCGGCCGTCACTTGCTCCCGTTGCCATTTCTAAATATGCATAAATAAATGACATTACATGATAATAATTGTTTTTCAAATTCTATGTTGTAAAAATTGGAAAAAATTAGGAGAAAAAAAAAGGTTGCGGTGAGAGTTAAAAAATAGAGAAATAAAATAAATTAACATAGGAAAAAGTAAAGAGAAAGAGAAAGATGAATTGTTGAATGAAATTTGGAGAAATTAGTAGAAATATTATTAAAAACATTATCATAAGAAAATTAAAGAATAAAGACAAAGACCAAGAGAGAGAGGAATGGTCAAGTGAAACTTGGAAAGAGCAGTAGGAAGATTATTAAAAATATTATCATGATAAAAAATGGAATAAAGACAAAGATAATAGGAGAGAGAAAATTAAAAAATTGTAAAGCTTAAATGATGAGAGATTGAGTATAGGAAACTCGTTATATCAAACAACCATAGAAATGAAATGAAGGTAAAAAAATAAATATGAAAGTACGATTTTATAATATATATATATATATATATCAATCAAATGCTTTATCAGCATACGTCCCAAACTGCTCTTGGACACTCTGGTCTACAGATTTGCTGCTTTGCTGGTTTAGTAAGTCGAAGAATTTAGAAGTTGATACGACAAGGAAACATTTCCTTATGTCCCGGTTATTGAAGTTTGGCAAGTTGCATTTGTCACGTTGGCAGGGAAACTCCTAGTCGGCTCGGAAATTGCTATACATGTATATGTATATATGCGTGTATATATATATATATATATATAGCTGTTATCAGTACTATTATATTGGCTAGTTTCCTATTCCTTTGTGACTAGACTTCGTTGGATATCCTATAGATTGAATAGTATCGAGGGGATTGGGGGGCAACTTTTAAAATTGTTATTTGTGAGTACTATTGTTGAGTTTGGTTAATACAATGATTGTGTATTTATTCTACTCCTCTTTTCACATATATTTATGTGTTAAAATTGTTTTGATGTGCTTTATTTTAATTTTTTTTTTTGGCACTGACAAGTTCTAACATGTAAATCAAAATTGACGATGAACGGGTCTAAATAAAGCTTCTCTCTTCACTCGAGATTATCTTATACGTGAACATCTCTTTCGATAGCCACAAAATTGTTTTCGCAAATTTGATGAACAAAGAGTTCACTCGTACATCAATATACATACATACTAAGGGTGCAAAATTTTGGAGTTAAGATATTGAATACAGATTTGATGTATGGGTTTACCAACATCATTTTCCTTCTTTTAATAGTGATGTTGATTGACACTAACATCGTCGTACACAGAGTGTGACCATTCCTGTCTTGTTATTGCGTAGAATTTTCCAGTCCATCCTAAATTATTGTCCTTCCATAGAATTCTGTGTCCAGTCCTTCCTGTGCGTCATTTGTTTTTTTACAGTCCTTCCATTACAAAATTTCAGTCACACTTTAAGAATCCAATGTTTTATTAACAGTGTTTTGATTGTAATATTTAGACTCTTTTTTTTCTCAATCTTACTCCTCAAAATTTAAATTTAAATTTTAAATTTGAATGTAACATAAATTTGATTAAAACTAGGAAAAATATTGAAAAAAGTGAGTAAAAAATAATTTGAATTTCTAAACAAAATAAACATTTTGAAACATTTCAAAATAGAAAGTGGAATAAAAATTTTAAAACGGAGTAATAATTTGGAAGCAATTCATCTTTCATCAAATGAAACCACTGCTTCACTGATGTGCAGGGTCATGTGCAAAAAATCAGTATGCAAAGCTATGAATGGAAGTGGAGTCGCATTCAGCAACGAAAAATCATAACAAGTCCAGCTACGTCCCTGCAGAAATAGAAACATGTTAACCTTTGCATATTTTACGAGCTGCTCAGTGAAATTTACAGTCCTTCCATTACAAAATTTCACTCACACTTTAAGAATCCAATGTCTTATTAACAGTGTTTTGATTGTAATATTTAGAATTTTTTTTCTCAATCTTACTCCTCAAAATTTAAATTTTAAATTTGAATGTAACATAAATTTGATTAAAAGGGCGTGGTAAAATGAAAAGTTATTATTTGGCTCCCATGTTTTTCGAGTTTTTTAGAAAAAATATACTGAAACGAGTTCTAATCTTGCCGGTTATAGTAGATTTTGTATGATCAACTTCTCTTTGCGGTTTTAATTAACACCAAGATCCCATTGTCAAGTGGGAGCTCTAAATAAATCACTGAAAAAGAGTTCAATACGAAAGCAAAGGACAGCTAGGCAGTAATCAAAAGATTGAACTTCAAAATTACTCAAAGGCTCTGCTTTGGAAATTTACTTTTTCTTTTTGGGTAAGATAAATCTATTCCAAAACAAAAAATGTACGTTATGATAAAGTTGAAGTGGAAATTTACCTGCAAAGGACACAAATAAATTAAGTGCCTTACATATACTGACTAACTAATGTCCAGGTGCAATGAATGATTGTATTTAGGTTTCCTCGTGGGACATGGTTCACGAGGTCGAGATATATCATATATGGATATGAATCTCATAGGACAAGATTTGACATCACAATCTGGCTGCACTCTTGTACGTCTTTACTGATTTCACGGTCACTACCTTAGGGTACCATTCTACGAATATTCCCATGGAGCTTGTCACAGCAATAATCCCTCATCAACTGTAAGAAAACGGGAACACTTACAAATCAATTGCAAGTGCAAAGACTCGAATTTGGTCTCCTTCGTGCAAAATTGGGAACTTGTTCATGCCAATTCAATCCTAAATTTTCCTTCCCCTTTCTTCAACCCTTTCAAAAAGCAATACCCAGTTAACCCAAAAAAAAAAAAAAAAACCATGAATTTAGTTCAGGCATTTTTCCAACATGCTTACATACTATGACCGTAGGGCAGTTTCTTTTCTCCTTTATCAAATTCGATAATGAGTCAACACAAAGTTCATCCGATTTCACTCTTCCTCACGTAAAAAGAATTTATGATTATAAAATTGCATACAAATGACCAAATAAATTAAGGGAGGCAAGTTCATGAAGACTAAAAGATAATAAAAAAGCCAAACATCCGTAGGTTGCGATGAACTTCAAGATTACGTTTTTTTTTGGTGTTTTGTTTATTCTTTTTAGGGTCGTTAAAAATTAAATTTGGGGAGATAATTTTGACGTTATGATGAAAAGTAATGAAACAGAGTTGTTTGAAAGATGGTAAAATGAAGAGCGGATGTTTAACAATGGCTGCGGTGAAGCTGAGACTAGTGATTTTGTGAGATTCCTATGGAGAGTTTTTGTTGTTTTTTTATTTCTTATATTAGATCTAAATTTTTTTTGATTTGATCGTCGAATCCGAGATTTCTTAAATCTATCTTGTCAAATCTCACCCTAGCATCTAAGCTTAAATCAGTTCATTGCGTACTTGGGAGGATGCAAATGGTATGATTGAAAGCATGCGCTGATGATTTAGGAGCTATAAGTATTTTATCATTTAATATTTTTAGAGTTCCGCAATATAATATTCTATTGATTTTTCAAATTTGTAACATGTCTAGCATTTATTTTTCAGATCCATTTGTATTTTTACATTGTTGATGTAATTTATGTCACTAATACAGCTTTAATGAAATGATAATATTTTTATCAAAAAAAAAAAAGGGTATTAAGCCTGTGCGAGTGTGCGAGAGCGAGGTGCCTGTGTATTCATTGGTTAGTGAGCAAACTGAGTAAAAGGTTATGGACAAAATTGAAGATAACAAATTATTATGTCACAATGTGACTAATTTTTCATAAAGTATGAAACTATCGATGAACAGGTGTGCTGAAATGAAAGAGACCTTGAAAACTTATCTTCACCAAACTTTCAATTCATCTAGCGTGCAAGATTGAGAATTGCATGAAAGATTGTCCTGAGATTATTTTAATCTGCCTCGTTAGATCTCACCTTAGCATCTGAGTTCAAATCAGTTATTAGCATACTTGGGAGGAAGCAAACGATATGATTGAAAGCATGTATAGATGATTTTGGGGCTATAAGTATTTTATCATTTCATATTTTTTAAGTTCCTAGAACATAATATATTATTAATTTTTTTCACACTTGTAATATCAAGCATTTATTTTTCAGATCTATTTGTATCTTTATATTATTGATGTAATTTCTGCCACTAGTACAACTTTAATGAAATGATAATGTTTTTTATCCAAAAAAAAAAAAAAAGCACTAAGGATTTAAGCCCGTGCAAATTTGCGGAAGGGAGGTGCTTGTGCATTCATTAGTTAGTGAGCAAACTGACAAAGGTTATGGACAAAATTGAAGAAAACTAACAATTAGGTCATATCACGACAAATTTTTTCATAAAGTAACAAGACTATACTGGACAGGTAAGCTGAAATGAAAGAGACGTTGAAAGCTTATCTTATCTTCGCCAAAATTTCAAGGCCATCCAGCTTGCCAGATTGAGATTTGCATTAAAGACTGTTCATGTGTCAATCATTAGTCTTTGTTTTTTCCCCTCTGGGCCATGAAGTAAATTGACAGCACTAAAGTTAAAATATTAAACAAACTTGTTGACACGGGGGAAAAAAAAAAGAAAAAGAAAAAAGCAACTCATTATAGACCAAAGTTGCCTCCCTCTAAGCTTTCATCTTGACAAGTTTTCTATTAATATATAGTTATTAAACTCTTTTCTATTCCTTAAACAACTTAAAATATTGCCTCCCAAATTAGTTTTCCTTTTTCAATTTCTCACTCTTTGTGCTAATAAAAAATTACTCAACCCATCGTTTTCCTTTTGTTAAAACTACAATTCTTCAAATAAATTATATTGTAAATGCATTTACAATATATTATTCTCACCTCTCGTGTAGAGAGTGTAAATGAAGATGTCGTTTCTCTTTCTTTTTCAGTAATCTATTGACAAATTTAGAATGTACGCTCTCCAATTTTTAAAATTTTAAAAACTACATACAATTTACTTTTCTCATGATACACTTTGCCATGCGCCAACAATTAGAGTAATCTTAAGACTTACCGGACACTGATTGTTAAGCTGAGCATGAATCAACTAGTTTAAGTCTATTTTATTAATTTTGTATGAATATTTGTTAAGGAAAAATTCAAAGGCAAAAAAAAAAAAAAGCCAATGCAATTACAAGTAAAAAACTAGACATTGCATTCCCTTCGGTTTGACTTATTTTAGTGTACTTGACCAAATTATTTGTTTTTTTGGTGCAAAAAAGTTTGGACGGGTCGACTCCGATCACCACTATGAGTCAGGACAGATTTCAAGAAGCATAGGCACCGTGTAAAGATACTTACACATTATCCATCAACACAACTCTTATATCAGTAGCGACATTCAAACACATGACTTTTTATGAGAAAGTGGTCCGTACTAGAAACAATAAAAAAGAATAACTGGGCACAGGCATATACCAGAAGGATGCTGCCTGAGTTTATCAATATGGACCCACGCAACCAAGCTGCATCGTAAAAAGATAATTGCCACTTGCTAACATTGGCCCACCATTGGTTTCTTTTCAAGTACTATTCCTAAAAGCTTTTGAATTCTCATCATTAAATGAACAGGGCAAAGCTGGAATTATAGAGCAGATTTCCTTCTTCGATATCTTTAGTTGATTAGACGTTTATCGGATAATAAATCTGAGTGGTCATTAAACTATTGATTGGGTTAACTTTGGGCCATCAAAAAATTTTTCATCACTAATTGACTACTTAACTAATTAATCAGCACATGCATGGCCATTTTAGTGATTATTGCTATTACTTTGGAAAATAATTAAAATATGTGGCAAATTTTAAGGTTATTTTTGTCTACTACTATTTTCTCCATCAAATAATCATTTTTTCCCTAAATAATCAGAACATGTGGCAAATTGCAGTACGTCTCCAATTGAATCCCTATTTTTTCGTCCAAATAATCATGTTTGAGTATGTATGATGTCAAAAGGGGTTCTTAGAGGATATTTTGAATCCCTATTTTTTCACCCAAAATTTACTGTACATATTTTTTTGCGGTATTTCTAGAAGAGGTTCTTAGAGGATATTTTGAAATTTATTTCAGGGTGTTTCTAGAATTTAAAACTTTTAAAATATTTTTTAAAAAATTTAAACCACCATCCACTGCCACCACCCCCTTTCTCCTCCTCCCTCCTCTCTCTCTCCATCTTTCGCCCTTTCCTTCCTTCTCCCTCTTTCTTCTTTCCACTAGTTACTCCTCCTCCCCTCCCCTCCTTTCCTTTCCCCTTGCCAAAACCCCCCTATCCTCCTCCCCCTCCATGACTAGTCACAATAGAAGAAAGTGGAGGGGGGAAGGGGAGGGGGAGGGGGTATATGCCATGGAGGAAGGGAAAGGATGGGAAGGGGGAGGAGGAGGAAGGAGGGGAAGAAAAGAGGGAGAGAGAGGAGGGAGTAGGGAGTGGAATAGTGACAGTGGTGGCGATGGTGGCAATGGGTGATGTTGTATGGTGAGTGGGGGTGTGTAATGGAAGAAGAAGATTGGATATTTTAAATTTTTTAAAATGTATTTGTGAATTATTTTTAAAATATTGTTTGGATTAGATGTTTTTGAAGTTGTATATTATTGTAACTTTGTAAATGAAAAGCTAGTTTATTAGAAACTTGATAATCCACATAGAATATTCAAACAAATCAAAACTTGTACTCCAGAGCAAAGCTCTTACAATATTTGAACGCTTATTGTTTTTGGTCCAAGGCTGCGATGTTAAGGAATTAAGCTTGCATCAACAAAATATATGCTTGAAAGGTCTGAAGTACCGTTTTGTAAATCGAGCTCATTGCATTTACCTCCCTTGATGTTTATCCAAATCACAACAATGATTCCATAGTTTTTCCCAAATCAGTTCAATATTTTGAATAGGCAAACATTTATTACAGAAACATTTGCCACTACTCAATTGCATCGTTTGCAGCAGAATTTTTGAAATTATCAAAATACTTATTATCCATTCTCCTCCTTCCAGCTAATCTTTCATTTTCTATAGGTTAAAGTTAGTGTAACCAAAACTATAGTCATTTGGCGTCCCCAATAGTAGGATTTTTCATTTAGTGCAGTTTCTTGAATCAGCATTGTTACATTTTTTATATTCTAAACCCTTTTATATATCAACTTGCAAAGAATCAAACTTCATTTTCCAAATAAAATTAACTATTAATGTTGAATTTAAATCTAAGCATAAAATTTTAAGATTTTATATAAAGACACACATATGAAAAATCGAAGTAAATATCAAACAAAGACACTTTTCTTGGTTTAAGGATAGGAATTTAATGTCGTGTTTTCTTGAATTTAATTTTACATTTTTTAGATTTAATGTTATGTTATGAATAAAAGTCCATATAGTCTAGATTAATTTTATTGTTCCACACCAAATTAGATGTCTAAATAAAATGGATAATTTGTTGTATGGAAAAAAATTGAATTGGTGTGCTAGCAGCTGGAATGAGCCATATGCAGTTGAGAAAGTAATTGCTTTTTTTTTTTAATTCAGGTTTATTTTTGGATTATATGGGGTTTTTTAAGAGCGGATATTCAAAGGGCTAAATTACATATTGGTCAAATTATAGAGTCCTTTTTATTTAGACAAACTTCAAGGGAAGTTCATAAACGTAGCTTCGCAGAGGGTAGTTCTACCATTTCCCTACTTGTGATAGTTGGGTTTAGACACCAACTCATAAGGGGTAATTTTAAATTTAGTCAAGCCAGGGAGTTTGTTTGGTAATGCAGCCAAACCTTAGGGGAAGTAGATGCATTTAACCCTTTTTATTTTTTTTAATGAATTTTGATTAATCGGATAACTGAAACTCATCCAACATTGGTTTCTTGACAAAAGGTGGAGGTATATTCCATAAGGATTCCAGAAGCTGAAGAATTCAGCTGAGCTACTACAGGATTTGACATAACAAACGAATTCAGGTGCTACTGTTTTTGCTTTCTTTGGTACCCGATTTACATCCACATATATAGTATCAGACAAAACCTTTGGAACATCCTTTGCTACTGATCCCATAGTAGAAAAATCATCATCATCACCATTCAGCAATTGAATAACCCATAAAGAGTCTCCTTCAAGTGTAAAATTCGGAATGAGCAGATTTTTTGGCTGAAATAACTGCCTCCTTTGCAGCAATGGCTTCTTTCCGTCTTAGGCTCGACTGTCCCATGGAGTTGCCTGGACAAACCATCCATAAAAGCCCCCATGGTTACGACTTACAAATAACCACACCACTCCCACATGCTTCCAATGTCCTAGAGAATGCACCATCAAAATTAACTTCAAATTGATCCATCGTACACTAATTACCCTGCAAGGTGAAGAACCTGGAGGTTTGGCATTGGCTTCTTTGAAAACTACTAGGTAATTGATCACAAAGCGAACCATTGATAAAGGTTCTCTATGCATGCCCTCAAACAAACCCAAGTTCTGATTGTCCAAATCTCATAACAAAGAGTAGCGAAAAGCTCCGAATCCTCACTTGAAATGAACTCACAAAATTTCTGTAGTCCAAAGAGGAACACCAACTGAACAGGAATATTCATCAATATGGTACCTTAAGTTAAAAAAAAAAAAAGAAGTTGCCCGTAGTGATATTAAGGGGTCTAGGATTTAAGAAGCAAGGAAGGGAAATGATGAAATGAGATGTGAATTAGATAGACAAGTTACTTGTGAAGCTATCTGCAAATAATTCTCGATGTGAAAACACAGAGCTAGGGGGCTAATCTTTGAAAATTTTACTTGTGAAGCTAGGAATTGTAAAAATAAAGAAAACTTGGAAAAGCTAATTATTTATTTTTCTTATTCTTTTTTATTTAAAATGTGGTTTTTTGCATGAAATTTTGTGGATTAAATACTATTAACACATTTGAATTGTATACAATTGATAATACTAAATTGAACTAATATTCAAATGTAAAGGACTAAGGTGATAAAGTTACGACTTAAAGGTCTAAATAGATATTTGATTTAAGTTTGAGGACTTCTAATATACAGTAAATTATCTAAATGTATATCAATGGAATTAGAGTTCTGTTTGCATTTTAACAAAACATCTTCTCAAATTGAAAATAAAGTGAGGCCTTTACAGTAGAAAATCAAGCAATTAAGAATAGTTTAAATCCCAAATTAAAATTTGGCCTCAAATTTAATGTACAGTAAAATGTTTGTGAACAAACTTATACCAAGGCTAATTGTTAGTTCAAGAGAGTTGGGACAGATAAATTTTCAACAAGTATACCATTTGTGCATAAATTAATTATTCAAAGGGTAATCACCATTTCAACTTTTATTAAAAGTGTTCCTGTTTAAAGAAAAACTGAAGAAACGTCGGCCATCCAATTGGCCTAAAGCTAGTAATTATAGGATAATTACCTTGGCATCACATTCTTGACGTGAAAGAACCTCTGGGGCCATCTAAGCTAGGGTTTCGATCATGCACTTGAGTGTTAAGTGCAAAATCAACGGCAACATTTAACACTCAATGAAATAACATCAACGTATTTTCCAGGTTTGAGAAAATGAAATCAATAAATTTTGTTAGCACAAGCAATAAATTTTAAAAACATAGATTTAATATCTTTTCTAAGTTATTTGCTATTCAATTTTCTAGTATACATATAACACAGTTTTGATATGTCTTGTATCTCATTTTATCTTTAAAAACTTTAATACCACTATGTAGATTTTAAAAAAAGCATCTTAATTGAAACTCCAAAGTTAATGCTCAACAATGGCAACTTAAAATTTTGGACTTGCGGCAATTTGATTTTGAACTTTGCCATTCTGATGTTTGTCAATTATCCTAAATTTGCACAAAATTCAAAGCATTGAGGATTACATTTGCAACGGTCAAAAGTTTAGGGAATACTTTGTGCACATAAGTTATAAAATGGAGAAGTAAACTGCAATTCTTTGCAAAGGATTCACATTTCTAGAAGCACCTCTAATAATCAGAGGTTTGTTTGGGCCTAGTCATCAAATTTGAGCTAGACGTACCACCATTGGATGGCTTTCTTCGCCAATTGCTAATCAATCAACCCAACCTGATTAATGGTAGCATACCTTTAGAAGTTTTTGGTTTGAAAAAATATGAATGAGTACAACTCTGATAATCACTGTAGATCAGAACATGATTCTAAACTAATAGATAAATTATAAGAATTTTTAATAATTACCTATAAATATAAATCTCACATTGATGTAATCTATGGCGCTGTATCAAGTCTTTATGACCAGTGCACGAATCGCATTGTTTACGTGATATATGGTCATGTAAGTATAGTCGGTTTTTTCTTTTTCCTCCTCTTTTTTGGGAGTATGTTTTGTTGGATGATACATGCTAATGCTAGAAATGATGTGGCCATTGAGTAATACATAGCACATTGCCCACCAGTAGTATTGCCGACAAAAAGTCATCCTTCATGATTTTTCATCCGCTTCCAATCAATTAAAGAAAAAAAAACAATTGCAGTTAAGACACTTGATAACCATTGGGCTTTGATCCAATTGCCAAGAAGAGCCATGTTAGAGTTCTTCCATGCAGTAGGTTTCTGATCTCATGATTCAATTTTCAAGTTCTGTTGGGCCCCCTTTCCCCAAAATGTAAGGTCAGAATAGATTGTTATCACTCGAAAAAAGAAAGAAAGAAGAAGTTAGCAGAGTTGTGGAATCCCTTCAATTGCGAAATGTAGAAAGATAACAGTACAATCCTCAAAAAAATTTACTGCTGTTGTCCATGGGTGTCAATTCAAGCAATTGTTTTAGAAATTGACCATGACCATAGTACACATCCTAGATTCAAGCAACCGTTTTGGAGAATGAGCATCATTATGGTCAAGCCAATCCAATAGTGCTCCCAAGCACGAAAATAGAGCAAAAGGTAATATTTTGAAACTCGGACCAACAAGTGAATCAGATAAATTTTTGATTCACAATTCAATCAATTGGACCGGCTCAACTTCAATTTAATGATTTTATATTTTTTTATTTATTTTATATTAAATTACTTTGACATAACTAATATATAAGAAAGAAAAGAAATACTCAGTAAAAACCAGTTCAAAGGTCTTTTTTTTTTTTGGTGATTTTGATTGATCCGACTGATTCTGGACCAAGTGTCATTGATTCATTTGATTTTCTGGGTTATATATAGAATCGGACAGGAGCCACGACCGGTTCGAAGCTGGCAAAGGCACACATTTCACGTTTTTGTGCACAATGTTTATGGATTTTCTAGGCCTGTATCTATTAAACGATAAAAATGTCCGCAAACGCTGTGCAGTAACTATTCTTAGAAGTGTTGCAGTAAATCTGAAATCATCTATAAAAGGGTTCATTCGTGGGCAACACATTTCAACCCAAATCAAACTGCAAATAACTGAGAGAAGACAAAATGGCTGCCTGTCTACAACCACTGTTCTTCGCAACAATATCCCTGCTGATGATATCCTCACTAATCATGTCCTCAGAAGGCGCTGGAATTGCGATCTACTGGGGCCAAAATGGTAATGAAGGAAGCCTGGAAGCTACCTGCCGCAGAGGTACATATGACTACGTGAATATTGCCTTTTTGGTATCTTTTGGCAGTGGCCAAACACCAGAACTGAACTTAGCTGGCCACTGTGGAGATTTTAGACCGTGCACCTTCCTGAGTTCTGAGATACAGGTTTGCCAGAGTCTAGGTCTTAAAGTGCTACTGTCTCTTGGTGGAGGTGCTGCTGGGGCTGGAAGAGGACCAATCCTGTCTTCTCCCGAGGATGCTCGTGAAGTTGCTGCCTATCTCTGGAACAATTATTTGGGTGGTCAATCAAACTCTCGTCCATTTGGTGATGCTGTTTTAGATGGCATAGACTTTGACATCGAGTATGGATCGAACCTGTACTGGGATGATCTCGCCAGGGCACTCTCAGGATATAGCACAGCAGAGAGAAAAGTGTACTTGTCTGCAGCACCACAATGCTTCTATCCGGACTACTATCTTGATGCTGCTATAAGAACTGGCCTCTTTGATTATGTCTGGGTGCAGTTTTACAACAATCCGCCTTGTCAGTATAGTACAGCCACAGGCAATGCCATCAACCTCTTCGACAGTTGGAGTAATCAATGGGCTCCCCATCAAGGGGTTAATAAATTATTCCTGGGATTACCTGCAGCCCCTCAGGCCGCACCTAGTGGCGGTTACATCCCACCTCAAGATCTAATTGACAACGTTCTTCCCTTTGTGGAACAATCTCCCAACTATGGAGGGGTCATGCTTTGGAGTAAATACTGGGACGTTGACTACAGTCCAGCAATCAGGCCTTATGTTAACAACGAAACTCTGACTTATCAAACCAAGTCCATGAAAAAATCGCATGCTGTCGCATGAGTTCCTCTCATTATCTACTGAGAGATGAAATGTAGTCCTGGCTGTCTATGCCAGAGATCAATCTACTAATAAATAATGGGCTGTGAGTACCAAATCGAAGAAAATGTTCAATAATGTTCTTACATCTTTTAATCGCGTGCTCTCTTGAATGAAGAAGTACAAGATCTAGTGTGGAGAACCAGTTGTACCTCCATTTTTACAACGTTTATTAGATAATAATTTTTTGATAAAATTCAAACCACATTTAAATTGAAAAAGAAAATGTAAATTTTCGATTAGTGTTTGAGGAACGCTGTTTCACTTCATATAGTACATTACATGGCTAACGACCCCAGGCGACATGCAAATGAACTGTTGCTTACCAAATTTCATATACAATTTTTTAGCCCAAAGAGCAGTTTACACTTGGATGTTTAGGTATCAGATAATCTTGGGCGAAGAGTGATCTTCGTGTAATACTGAAACATGGAATTAGATTTCAATCCTATACAAAACCTCCAAAATCGCTCACAGCTGGAAAATGTTTCACTCTCTCTGGTTTTTTTTTTTTTTTTGGGGTTGGGGGGTGTGGTGATAAGAGGTCTGTCTTTGGAGATGGAACAACTTGTCTCCCTCACAATCTTTCGGTCAGTGCAGTTCACTCTAAGACTAGTGACAATTTCACTGTCCTCGCGTCAAATTTAGAAAGTAGCAATTACCTCCCCGCTTCTTAGATTTGGTCCTAACAGTTTCAGGCTATTCGGTATACATTGCCCTTTCTTATGGTCCATAACAAAGGGATAACAATTGAAGGGCTTTCGTTTTTATTAATTTTTTGGATAAATTACATTTAACCCCTGTGGTTTTGACTGTTGTCACATAACCCCCTAATGTTTGAAAATATCCACTTCACCCCCCTATAGTTTTATGTAAAGTGGAAAGTGGACGGAATGTACAATTTTGTACCAAACGCAATTCAAAAGCAAGTGTGATAAAATTTTAATATCCATACAATCCCTTTATGATTAATATAAATATCCACTTTATCCCTCTGTGGTTTTTGCAATCATTCACTTAATTCCCCTATACTTTTATATAAAGCGGTTAATCCACTTTACATAAAATCATAGGGGGGTGAAGTGGATATTTTCAAAGATTAGGGAGTTTATGTGGCAATGGTCAAAATCACAGGGGGTTAAATGTAATTTATCCTAATTTTTTTTTGAGTACAAATTAATTTCTCATTTCCAAGTTATGAAGCATATGGCATTCTTGTTCCCAACAATTTCTTTCTATGAAAAAATAATAGAGAGAAGGCGGGTGGGCCGGCGGGCAGGGTGCGGAGGCGAAGGTGTGGGAGAGCCTCAATTAATGAGCATTTAAAATGGAAACTCATGTCCACTCATAAATTATTACAAGCTTGGTCTCTTAAAGAGAGGGGTCCGTGGGCTTTTTAAACCAAAATTGGTTAAACCAATAAGGTTAGCTTGATTAAATTACGTTTCTCATAATTGGGCCAGTTATTAAAGAATTGGCCTTATGATCCATTTCTTGAAAATGGGTTTGCCAGGAAATTCAATTTTAGTAAAAGCCATTCTTGGGCACATGATAAATAAAACTTTGTATTTCGGGTTTAATGACTGAAATGGATGATGCTTCAAATATGAGGGCGAAAAATTAAACAAAAAATGTGGCTTTGTATTATGAAGTCAGGCCATCGAATAAAGACACTGAATAATTCGGGTTTTATAACTCACTAAAGGTAATTATGTCTTACTTTTTTGTTACAAAGGTCTTTCTTTTAACTAGAGAACTTAGAGCACCTATGACGACTTCTCTAAAATTTGTGAAAATCGGCTGACAGAAACAACTATTTCAAAACAAACTGCATTACATTCACAAATCTCTCAAACTTTATCTTCCAATGCCCTATAAACTAGTGGTATCCAACTCCAAGATTGCTCCCTTCTCCCACAAAATTCTAGCTCAATCAAAGATTGTTCCCTTTTTCAGAAAATTCCAATTAAGTCAAAATGGATTCTATGCAATGGTGCAACTACACAATACAATGGAAATCTCAGGTAAAGCTGATAATCGAGTGCATGGTCACGGTCTTAAGAATTCAATCCAAACATACACTTTTGGCATGTACAGGAAGATAAATCAAATCTTATGCTCTAGTTCATATGTGAGCAAACGAAGGGAGTAGGACTGCTTTTCTTTTAATCATTTACTTTTCTTTTTAATTATAGACATTACCAAATATTCAATTCTTCATTATCCCTTTTGTCCCTTTTAAGCAAATTCTTAAATATCGTCTTCTCTAGATCAATTCGAGAAAATTGTCGAGCAATTTGCAATAATTATCAATTCTTAAACTACCAACATTTACTGCTAAAGATGTTTCATAACCCAACAAATACACCAAAGTCTAGACATGCTACTGGGGGACTTTTTATTCAAAATTTATAGAAACAAATAAGATCTTAAAATAAAGTAGTTTATGGGTATGAATGCGTACTTGTTCTTGTTGAGACAATTAGATTGCAGAGTCTTTAACAATAAATCTCTTTTAGAATCAGTTCCCTCTCCTTACCTACTAACCTTCTCATGCTGTTCCTTCTCTCCAAAGCCTGTCTTCCTCACACTCTCTTTTTTGGAGAATAAAATCGTTCTAGGTGGAAAGCTCGCGTACGTCTCGTATGAAACAAATGCTGGTACTTTTCGAATGTGTTTACTCTCACCATCTCCCACAAGAAGTGTGCATTAATACCAGTGCAGACAAAGAAAATTTATTTAGTTAAGATTAAATAAATTAAATTAATCTTGATTAAATCAAATTAAATTATGAAAATCCATTATGTTTTGGACTTACAAATAGGGTTAATATTATATGAGCCGTTAAATCAAATTAAACTCATAATGTCCATTTGAACTAAAGTGAATTAATTAAATAATTAATTAATGATAGACTATATGGGCCGACCTATTATTAAATACCAAATTAAATAGGTTTCCTGAGTTACAAGTTACCCAAATACAGGAAGGTTCCATAGGATTTTCTTGAAGACCAAACCTACAAATTTTGACTATAAATAGAGGTCTCCTCCCAAATCAAGATATATTGAAAAATCCTACATTCTGGAGAAACTCTATCCAACTCTTAAGAATTTCTTTCTTTAAATTCAAATCGAAATCAAATCAAAGTAAAACAAATCCTTCTGTTCATGTTGAAGGTTGACAGGTGTCGAGTCTGTACTATAATAATCAATATACCTACTGCCAATAACCAAAATCTAATTCCAGGTACTGGAGTAGGGACTCCGGATGTGCAATGGGTTACATGCTTCACATTGATTCCAAGGAGTATACTTGATCCGATATACCATAATTAATTAACTTGCGTACAGTGGCAAATAGGGTCGTCTCCACAAGGATTGGGAGAAAATTCGTTTCTTCTTAAGCATGGGAAATAGGGGATTTTGAGAATTAAATGCTAACAAAATATTAACTAATTAACCAACTACGAAAAATAATTGAAAGAGACAATTAATGGGAAAACTCTAGCCAAGGATACACTTCAGAAATGGTTCAAATAACTGATCATTGATGCAAATATAATTCCAACATTGATTGACAAACGGTTTTTAATTGCCGATACGATCTGACAATTAGTTTCTCCTTATTGTATCGATAGTTAAGGTATGACCATTGACTATTCTCCTAATCCGGAAATAACCCTAGGTACGACCATAGGATTTAATTTCCTGATTGCATTAAAAATTAGAAAAACCCTGTTCTAAATAACAGACACGCTATGAGAGTCCATTTAAATCAGATTGTATATTTTCCTGACACAAACCCAATTGTGCCAGTTGCTACCGGAATTGGGGTAATCAAACAATTATGGATTCAACTACTCTAATTAGCGAATAGATTATATGAATAATCAAATATTGCGCATCTATTCAATCACACACAATAATCATAACTAATAAAGCAGAAAACATACAAATATCAATGAATAGAAGAAATAAATAAATTCGATTAGATCTCACAGTAATAGATGAACCAAATCTTCAATTGTTCTTTGTCTAGAAATACAAAATTAGTTCTCCATTAATGGAGAATAAGCCATGCAAAAAGAATTCATTGGAGGCTTCCACGGTCGAGAGAACAAGAAAACTTTTGCGTTGCATCTTTTTTCTTTTTTCTTCCGAATGTTCCCCAGAAGCAATGAAAGACTAATCAAGAGAAGTAGTCTCCTCTTTTTCTATTCTCGCGGACTCCAAAGGATACAAAATTGTGCATGATTGGTAGTCACTGATTGGTCTTCTATTACCAATCAACTTTTTAAAGCCTAGCTCCTCCTAGCCTCGGAAAAATGGGAATTAAAAAACCTTACCAAATACTACTCCCTACATGAGAATAATGTGGAATATAAAATAAGGAAATTCTATCAGCTACTAAATTTGGAATTTGATTTGAATTGGGAAATTGCCAAATTATCACCAAAATATCTTCATTTAAACACTTCTCTTTCCAACTCCTGCAATTAGCGCAAAATACCAAATATAAGCAGAATCAATCAATTACAGTAATATTTAGTATAAATGCAAAGGAAAATATTAACAATTATACCAACTAATTCACCCTATCAACTCCCCCACACCTAAATGATGCTTGTCTTCAAGCATATTCCAACTCAGAAACGCAACCAAGATATAGGGTAATCGTAGCAATTTCATGCCAACCAAAGCTTCCCACATTCCCCAACAATTTCATCAAAATCAGAATAGATTAATTTGACAAACCTCACCAGGAATTTAGCAAGTGCACTCATCCACTCCAAGATGTAAAGGATATAGCATATCACTGAACTCAACACAATGGAATGTCATTACTGTAAGCTTGCTCATATGCCACATCTCCACCACCTAATCATGAATTAAATGCAAAAAATCAAAGGGACTTTCACAAGGTTGTAATGGGGTTTGGGTAAAGGAAGGATAGAAAGGTCAATTTAGGTGTAAATATGCCAAAGAAAATGCCAAAACTCCAATGCATAATTTCTATACAAATTTTCAATTCCAAGGCAAAATAACATCTTATCAACCGAACAAATGTAGCAAAGGTTGGTACTTGCCATAATCTCAACAAAAAGAGCTTCACATGAGAACACATTGGAACCCTCTTTTTTTCACTTCTCTTCACTTTTCTTTTCTTTATTTTTTTTAACTTTTCACTTTTTCTTCTCTGTTTTTTTCATTTTTCCATTTTTTTCTTTTCTTTGAAGACAAGGGAAACAAACAACTCATAAACACCTTAGCTTGCTACACTTGCTCTTTCTCATTTATTGCCTTGCAAATAATCCACCAAATTCTCATACCACTCCATTTTTTTCTTTTCTTTTCTTTTCTCACAATCAAGCCCAAAAATTGCTCACAATCAAGCCCAAAAAGTCTCACAAGTGGTACAGAATTGATGCCAAATTCAACATATTCATCAATTAAATCCATCATCAAGAAAAATAGGAAACCTTATGGCATGAACTTTCTACTTATACCCACATCTCGATTGTATTTATCATTTTTTTTAGATGGAGTAAAATGCAAAACAAAGGACTAAAGTATATCGAACCCTCCCCACACCTAAATCCTACATTGTCCCCAATGTTGTAAATAAAGAACATGTAAAAAGAGGTAAAAGAAGACAACGAAACTGTGAGGGCCTCAAAATTCTAATTTTATTTTTAAAATGCATAATAATATTTATATTATAATTATTCACTAAAATATTAGTGAATTTATGTTTTGAGTTATTATTTTCCAATTTAGAGGAATTTTCAAGAATTATTTGCCGGTGTGTGGATTCGGCCAGATTAAGCATTAATTTTTGTTCCGAAGTGTGAATAGTGACTTTAAAATGAAACCAAGCATATGTAGAGATATTACAGAGACATAATTAAGGTTGGACAATGTTGGAATGAGATAAAACAGTAAAATTTCGACGTGACAAAAAGTGGTCATTTGACCACTTTTCCATAAATTAAGAAGAGCCAAGTGTTTTGTCTATAAAAGGCACCATTCATGCTCCTTATCCCTTCATTATTTTCAGCTGCAATCTTTGGGAATCTTAGAGAGAGAGATGGCTGAATATAGAGAGAGAAAAGAGAGGGAGTTTGAGAGATTTTCTTCTTGATCTTCTTTGTCTTCCATTTCTTGAAGTTTCAAGACTTCATTGGAAGCTTTGATCTTGTGTCTTCCCCTTCCCTTGGCGGCCGAGAGAGAGAGAGAGAGGGAGTGAGGTCCGAAAGTTAGAGAGAGAAAAGAAGAGGAAAGAAAGCTTGTGTAGTTTGTCTCCTTCTTGTTCTTGAGCTTATTGTCGGAAATCATTATAAAAACAAGCGGATTTTGGGCTAAGGTTGGAGCTTTTTGGAGTTGCTAAACTTAGGAGTATCATCCTTAAGTAGATCTTCACTAGATCTTACTTGATCTTGCTAGATCTGAAAAGTTCTTGAGGTATTACCCTTAAAACTCTTAGTTTTAACCTTATTAGTGTCAGATCTGTAGATTCTACCGTTAATTTTGCTAAAAATGGTTATGATTGGAATATTTGAGTTGGGCTCTTGAATTCCCAACTTAGGTAGCGGACTTGAGGTGACTTTTAGGTAGTGGACTTGAGGACCTGATTGTGGTTGTGTTTGTTGTTTATGAGATGAGTGCATTTTATGGTTAAAAGTAGCATTTGTTGTTGAAAATTTTGAAGGAAAGTGTTGATGGCTGGCCGAACCTATGCTTGGAAATTTTGATATTTGACTTCGAAATTTTATGATATTTCTTGATGAGATTTTACTTAAGTAAATATGTATTATGTTCGATTATGAGTATAAGCTTTAACAGAGTGAAAATCTTGAACTTTAACGGTGAAAAATTGAATTTCACTAAACTTCGAGGGAAAAGTGCCATTTTAAACAAATTTGTGGGTTTGAAAGACTTTAGCTAATTTTCATGAATATTGTGCATTGAGACCTAGTGAAAATTATTTGAAAAATGTGTTAGAACTTTGGTTAAAAGTGTAGTGTTGAGTTTGAACTTAAATGAGTGATTTTGAGGTGAAATACCTCACTTTATTTCAATGTGTTTAAAAATTAAAAGTCACCTGGATGGAGTACGTCGAAAGAGTGGTTTGGTTATTTGATGTCTCAGTTTGAAAATGAAAACTTTTAATTTGATTTTCGACTCGAATGACTATTTTTCATTCGAGAAAAGTTAGGGGAATTTTGTGAAAAATTTTGATAAAACAAATGAATAAGTTATTTGAGTTAGTTTCGCTAATTGTGAGGAGAAACTTACTTCTTCCTTTTATTTGATTATAGGAAGCATGGAAGGCTTTGAAACCAAGCAAAATTTGGGATCCGAACCTTGATATTTTGGTGAGTTTCTATGCATGTTATTTGATTATGTGAATTTAATTTGGAATATGAATGATTAAGTGATTTGATGTGAAAATCTGATTTTTGATCCATTAAATGGAGTAGTGTGTACTTTATCACACTTATTCCTATTTGAATGGTAAATCTTTTGTAAAAGTGCTGATGTGACATTTCAAGTATGTTTTGAACCTTTTGACTTTTGATATAATGTGAATTCTGTTTTGAGTATATGATGTGATGTGCTGTGTTTTGTAATTACTATTCTTGAGAATACTTAATCCCCTTGGTAAGTTATCGACTCGAGCCGTTGGGAAGTTCCAAGTCGAGGAGATTTAACAACCTTGGGCTATGTGATGTGTTGTGTGCTCTGGACTTGGCAAATGGCCTTGTCCCTGTTGAAGAGCAATACACAAATGTATAAATTGTGTGAGGTGGGCAGGCCCGTATGAGGGTTTTGGTGGTGAAATGAGTAAGTGGTGGTCTACTTGGTTTTGTATACGAAAGTTGACGGAGTGTCAACTATGAGATTTGTGCACCAATCCAGAAACGTGCTCCAGCTTCGAGGACCTTAGCTCTTGAGGGCTACTTATATCCTACCCTTGTGTTGCTATTTGTTTTCCTTATTTGCTTATTCCTAAATATGAATTTAGAGTGAGAATCTCATATGTGTTATATGTTTTGCATGCCTTTTGGAACTCACTGGCCTTTTAGCTCATTCTTTGAAATTTGTTTTCCTTAACAGGGGTTGAGAAAAAAAGTGAAGGCGTCCACCCTTAGAACTAGGGTTTACTTTTGCTTCTGACTTGGGAGATTTGAACTTTGAATTTTGGGGTATTGTAATGTGAACTTTGAATGTATATTTAAGTACTCTATGTATTTTGGGATTTTAGGGTTTGATAAATGAATTGTGAGTTATCATTTAGTTGACATTGTTATTTGAATTTTGGGTTTGTAAGATTGATGTAATTTGATTATGAGTTAATTGTAAGTTTGGGATTGGTATTTAAATCATTTCTTTGAAGGATTAGTGATCGTTTGTGTGAGTGAGTCCTGACGAGAGTTAGGCAGACGGTCCACTGATACATTAGGGTACGCCTTAGGGAGAAGTGGGGCTGTCACAGAAACTTCCCTGAATCACGGAGGAGAGCATCAACTAACTATAGTTCGGGGGAAAAAGGTGGGCGGAAACCCACATGGTGGAAGTACTGCGCCAAGTTCTGAGCGATCTTGTTGCAGGGCTTTGGAGAAAAAGAAATAAGGAAGAAAGAAAGAAGGAAGAAGAAGAAAGAAAGAAAGAAAGAAAGGAAAGAAATTAGGGTTCAGGGTTTTTTTTTTTGAAAAAAGAACACCACTAAACATTGGAAAAGGGAAAGGAAATTTTTTTTTCCACCAAGTTAGGCGTGGGCATGCCTAACTAGTAGCAACGCTTCTGACCAACTTTTGACAATTGAGTTCCTTAGGCATGACCACAAGGCGTGGGCACGCCTAACTTGCACCAACGCTTCTGACCAAGCAACGAAATTTGACTCCTTAAGCGTGACCACTTGGCGTGGGCATGCCTAACTAGTAGAAACTCTTCTGACCGTAGGCGAGAATTTCCTTCCTTAAGCGTGCCCAATTTGCATGGGCACGCCTAACTGGTGGCGACCTAACACATGAAAAATTTAGTTATTCCAAATGAAGCTACTTGCTTAATAAGACAAAAAAAAAAAAATACTAAAATACTAAAACAAAGCAAATCATAAATTCTTGGGTTGCCTCCCAAACAACACCTTTCTTTAATGTCTTTGGCTAAACATAAAGTCTTATTTTTTTTAAGGAGGATAAAATCTCGTAACTCGTTTCATTGCTTTCTTCTCTACATAATCTTCATACCCTTCATAAGTAGAGTAATCTTTATGCATACGAGCTCTTTTCTTCCATTGACTAGTGGGTGGTGCTAAGCAATTAAACAACAACTTCAATTCTTCACTCACTTCTCCATCATGACTAATTAACAAATTAATAGTCATCATGAATCCTAAATTATTCTTGCCATGAAACTCAAATTCTTCTGGTATAATAAAGTTAATTTCATTAACAGGAGATTTAGAATAAGAGTCAACAATATGTTGGTTAAAGGGTGGAGAAGATATCACCATAATTGGAGATTGCTCATTGGATTCTTCCACTGGAGTCACTGCTCTTGCCAATAATTGGAGAAGTAGTCACAATTACTATGAGCAGTGACCCAGTTAGGTTATATTTATTTTTGTGCAAACTCGACAACTGTCAAATTTTGGCACCGTTGCTAGGGGACTTGGTGCCTTAATTGATTTATTTCCTGTGAAAATTTTGTTTTATTTTATTTTTCATTTTATACTATTGCCAGTTTATGCCTCAACTTCTCGTACAGGTAATCTAGTGTACGAGCCTGAGATAGAGAAGATAGCTCGTGCATTGAGAAAAGAAACAAGGCAACAAGTAGAGGAATCATCTTCCTCTCCTGGACTTAAAATAGTAGTAGATCTTGCTGAATATTTTTGTGAACCAGAAAGGGAGATTGAGACCATGGCTAACGAGAGGACCTTGAGAGATCTTGCTGCACCAGATTTAAATCAACAGACTTTATGTATAACCTATCCTACTTTAGAGGCTACATTTGAGTTAAAATTTGGATTGATTTACTTACTGCCTTCTTTTCATGGACTTCCAGGTTAAGATCCTTACAAGCACCTCAAGGAGTTTCACATGGTCTGTTCGACAATGAAGCCCCAAGGAATCACTGAGGAGCAAATAAAATTAAGAGCCTTTCCATTCTTCTTAGCTGATAAAGCTAAGGATTGGCTCTATTATTTACCTTCCGGATCAATCACCACGTGGGCTGAAATGACGCATCAGTTTTTAGAGAAATTCTTTCCAACCTCCCGAGCTGCAAGCATTAGGAAGGATATCTGTGGAATCATACAGTTCAATAGAGAGACACTGCACGAATATTGGGAGAGATTCAAGCAATTATGTGCCAATTGTCCTCATCACCAAATTTTAGATCAGCTCCTCATCTAGTACTTCTATGAGGGGTTAACTCCATCAGATAGAAGATTAATAGATGCTGCTAGTGGGGATGCCTTAATGAACAAAACTCCAACTGAACCAAGAAACCTGATTGCTAGCATGGCTGCTAATGCCCAACAATTTGGAGAAAGACAGAATAATACATCTCGTCGAGTCAATGAGGTAAATACTTTTTCACTTGATCAAAAATTAGATTCTCTAACGTCTTTGGTGGAAAATTTGGTTATAGGTCAAGTATAACAAGTGAAGACATGTCGAATCTGCTACAATTCTGGCCATGCAACTGACATGTGCCCCACACTTCAAGATGATTCGAATGAGCATGCCAATGCAGTTGGAGGATTTTCTGGACCACCTTGGAGGTGCTATGATCCTTATTCCAACAACTACGATCCAGGATGGAAGGATCATCCAAATTTCAGCTATGCTACAAGACCACCAGGATTTCAACAACAGCAATATCAGCCTAGACCTCCTGTCCAGCAACAACAACTAGCTCCTAAGCAAGGTACTTCTCTTGAGGAAATTGTTAAATCTTTAGCTACTGACATATAACAATTTCAATAGGAGACAAGAGCCAACATCCAAAAGCTGGAAAATCAGACGAGAACCAGCATTCAAAATTTGAAGAATCAAGTGAGCAAGTTGGCCTCTACAGTCAATTGGAGGGAATTTCAAAGTTTGGGAATGCTATATTCACAGACTATCATTAACCCTAAACCAAATGCTTGTGCCATCATATTAAGGAGTGGAAAAGAATTGCCAGAGCCTAACAAGAAAAAGTTTGAGCAAGCTATTGAGGAAGAAATTGACAAAGAGGAAGAGGCGACTCAACCTATGATCGCTCAACCGCAAAAGGCTAGAGATGCGCCTTACACAATGATGACACCTCCACCTTCATTTCCCAGTCGCCTAGCCAAGGCCAAGAAAGAGGAGCAGAAGAAGGAGATTCTGGAAACCTTCCGTAAGGTTGCGGTAAATTTTCCTCTTTTAGATGCAATTAACCAAATTCCTCGTTATGTTAAATTCCTAAAAGAATTATGCACTACTAAGAAAAAGTTGAAAGGTAATGAAAAAGTGCATATGAGAGAAAACGTGTCAGCAGTGCTACAGAAAAAGCTTCCTTCTAAATGTCAGGACCCAGGTATGTTTACTGTTCCTTGCATGATAGGAAATGTGAAGATTGAAAAAGTTATGTTGGATTTGGGTGCTTCCATAAATGTTATGCCTCGTTCTATTTATAATTTGATGAATCTTGGGCATTTAAAGGAGACGGGTGTAATAATTCAACTAGCTAATAGGTCAAATGCATACCCTGATGGTGTTTTGGAGGATATTTTGGTTCAAATTGAGGGATTAGTTTTTCCTACTGATTTTTATGTGCTTGATATGGATGATAAGAATTCTCCAAATCCATCACCCATTTTATTAGGGAGACCATTTATGAGTACTACCCAAACTAAAATTGATGTTAATAAGGGTATACTCATGATGGAATTTGATAGAGAAATTGTCCATTTTAATATTTTTGATACAAAGAAACATCCTAGTGAGTCTCATTCTATGTGTGTTAACAATGTAATTAACCCTATTGTGCAAGAGGCATTTGAGTTGAATAACAGGAGAATTTAGAAGTGACAGTAGCCAAACATCGTGAGCAAATAAGTGCAAAATTCAAATCATTGTGCGCTCACTTGAGATCATTCCTGAGTCAAAAGAGCACCACAGTTTATAAGTTTAAAAACTACTCCATCTATGATGGCTATGAGGAGCATATGGAGCAAGCAATGCAAAGAATTGAAAAACTGCATCCTCCTTGAGCAAATGATGCTTTTTATCTAGCTAAAGACGTTAAAGAAAGGCTCTACTTGGGAGGCAACCCAAGAATATTAATTTTTCATTATTTTGTGTTTTTTGTATGCAAATTAAGTCAC
The DNA here is from genome assembly GCA_013103745.1 of Gardenia jasminoides. Lineage (NCBI taxonomy): Eukaryota > Viridiplantae > Streptophyta > Magnoliopsida > Gentianales > Rubiaceae > Gardenia > Gardenia jasminoides. Next base: position 3,178,391 of record CM023101.1, read on the forward strand.
TCCTTGCTTTTAACAGAAAACTTGTGTTTGTGGGACGTGGCCGTGTTTTGCCAACGTTTGGTTAATTTGAGGATGTATCTCCTGGGTAGAAGAGTTTCACCGATAAACCGTGCCGCGCTCTACGTCCAGTTTGCTCACCTTCATTCAAGACGTTGATCAAAAGACTTTCAACGATAAGGCGTGCCCACGCCTTACGGAAGAAAGACTTCTGCCAGAGATAAAAAAAAAAGTCTCCAGCGTTGGACAGAAGACTTCCAATGTTAAGAGGTGCCCACACCTTGTAGAAGAAAGTCTTGTGCCTGGAATTTAAAAAAAAAAATCAAAAATATTTTTCTTTTCTCTTTTATTCTAATTCCTTTTTATCTTATTCCTTTCAGCATCTAGTGTCCGTGTTCATTGCCTATTGTGGCTCTTGGGTCCCTTGTGTTCCAAATTTCATTGATGATTGGACATCAATTCAAGTATTTTCAACAACCTTAGTTGCTTAATTCTCTAATCAGGGGAGTCCTCTAATTTTTCTTTTACTCTTTATTTTCATCCATTGAGGACAATGTCTGATTTAGGTTCGGGGGAGAGGATATTTTCTCAGATATATTTTTTTTTTCAAAACTTTTAGTTTTTCACAACTTTTTGCGATCTCTTTGGATTTTGTTTTGTTGTGAAAAGTGGTCAAGATGCAATTATGAGTAGTATAATATCACTAGCATGAAGATTCTATTTACTGACAATTGATTTGAATGGTGGATGTTCTGGACATGACATATAACCATTTGTGAGTGTTTGAGCTTGAAGATCTTATTGATCAAAATTTGTTCTTCATCGTTTGTGATTGTAATTATCATACCTAATTAGATCATTCTAGAACTTGCTATGACATACATGTCGAGACCACATTATTGAATTTCATGCATGAAAATGATAAGGGCAATTAGGCTTAACTTTTTTGGTTTTCTAAAGACCTATCCTAATTATTTTTTCCCTAGTTGACTAAGTTTGGGCTTTAAACCTTTTTCTTTGTTTATCAATACATTTTTATCACACATTAACCTACTTGTTCTAGACCTTTTTGTTTGAACCCAATGTCAAAGGAATACCTTAATGTTCTTTTGCATGATGATATCACAAGTAAAGGGAGCTGATTATGTCTATAGCTAGCAAGTGCTTTTATGTTCTTATGTTATCAATTTCTTGTTAAAAAAAAAACAAAAAAATAAAAAAAATGAAAAACAAAAAAACAAAAAAAAAATATGTGAAGCACTCTTGTAAATAAGTGCTGTGCACTTGCTATGCTTGGAAATTTGTTGTCATGCTTAAGAGCTAATTATGTGAATAAAGATGATATTTCAATTCATGCAAAGGACGATTAGGTATTCTCTTTGATGTATCTAACCTAAATTACCTTTTTGTCTAACCTTTAACCTAAACCCCGTTACAACCTTTGTTAAAGACCATTTGATTCTTGCATTTGAATTCATGTTTAGTGGTGGAGATGTGATAGATTAGCAAGCTTATGGCAATGACTTTTTATGGTGTTGATTTGAGCATATATGGTCCTATTAAACATCTTGAGTGTTGAGAGTATATACTATATTCCATGTGAGGATTGTCAAGTTTTGAGTATCCTGATTTTGATGAGATTGTTAAGGAAATATAGAGTATTTGTGCTATGATATTATGCTACTCTACATTTGTCATCTTGAGTTTGAATTTTGGACTATTGAATGCCTAAGGGCAAGCATTGTTTTGGTGTAGGGGAATTTGTTAAGTCCTTAATTGTGCACATAATTTGTGGATATTTCCCTCTCTATCATGCCAAAATATGGTGTTAATTACTTGATTCTATTCATATTTGATTTTTGGCATTGATTTTAGGTCATTGGATTAAAATGGAAGTTAAAAGCGCAATTAAGATGAAGATTCCAGAAGACAATTCCTGATAAGGCGCGGACACGCTATATTTTGCTGTGAAGGATGACTTTGTGAAGAAATCGTACGGAAGATATTTGCTTTATTTGGAAACAAAGATTTGATTTACTTTTGGAAATTGGTCAAAGACCCCTTTTATTTAGGAATGTTCGTAATTGGTTTCCCTTTTTATTTTGTTATTGCTATTTAGCAAATTAGACTCCAATTAGAACTTGGGCTCTTTGAGTCCTAATTTGGTATGGAAGCTTCCATCTATTATTTAGCTAGGTTATCATTGATGGCTGAGGGGACGAAGAGTTGGCTGCCAAACTTTTCGTAGGTTTTTTTTTTCTGAGCTTTAGTTTGTGTTAGAATTGAAGAGGATCGTTTGGTTCTTTTATTGGCGGCACACTTCGTTTCATCAAGGAACAAATAGGGCCATTCCTTCCTCTCTCTTTTTGGTCGATTAAATTTGCAAATTTCAAAAATATCTCTTGGTTGCAATTCTCAATGAAGAGCGGCTAATTTCTTCCATCTAGTCGAAAGCTAATCGATCTTTGGTTCATCAACTCTGTGAGACTTGTTTGAATTATTCTTATTTCATTTATTTACAAGTATTTGGATATTTTCTGATGTTCACATTTATGATTATTTCTTACAATTAAATACCTGATCAATATTTGGTTGTGTGGATAATCTACTGTCATCTAGAACACCAAATCCGTAATTGTTTGGAAGGTTTTAGTATTTGTGACAAGTGACGTAATTCAGTAGTATAAGAAACTTTTGGATTATTGTCATGGAAATATTCAATCTAGCTTAAATGAACCGAGTTTATATGTTTGTTGGTTAGAATTGTTGGTTTTGTAAATGTTAATGCTATCGGTAGGCTAAATCTTAAGAGCTTGTTTAAGGTTGTCTATTGGCAAGAGAAGTAGTCACAGACCTTATCGTGGCTATCGACACAGTAAGGATTGGCAAGTTGTCAGAGCGTATTGACAACCATAACCAATTTATTTGTAAGTAAATGAATGCAATTTAGCATCAGTGATCTGATTGATGACACCAAAATGAGATTAGACCTTTGACTAGAGCTTTTTATTGATTGATTTATTTTTACTTGAATCCTGTGATATTGTTTATTCTAGTCTTATTTGACAGCCTGCCTATTACTCGCACTTACTCTTCTTATACTGCATCGAAAATTCTTCATCAAAGAGTGCAAAACCCCAGAAACCGATATCATAACAAATCTTCAAAACATAAGAAGAGAATATCACTAGCATGCATCATGCTGGCTACTTTAAATTAGTGAAACCTTCAGCATCATAGTCTCTTCCGGGGTTTGACGGCAAGAGACTGGATGCTGGCCAAGAAAAGAACTAGAAATATCACTACAAGTTTTCCTGTTTAGTGCTTAGAAAAGTGATTTGCGGAATAAATAAGTATGGGTTAATTGTATTGATGTCATGAATGCTATAACGACGCTTGTTAAGTGGTGTAGGATTGCTTTTCAAGTACTTTTAGCCATGGCTGGCAACTTGCCTTGGTGTCTTTGTAATCAGACACTGCTATGATACGTTTTTCCAGTCTCCCCTCCCAGATTGGTTCAGTCCAACTAGAAACATCCTGCATGCATAAATAAAAGAAGTAATGGAGTAATTGTTTATTATAAGGCCAGAAAATTCACTGGTTTCAACAACTGAGAAGAAGCAAATTAATGATCCCATTATTATTTTTTTTTTAGGAAACAATACTGTATGGAGGTAATTTCCTTAGATTCTGATGTTAAATCTAATTGTTTAGGAACAAATAGTTACTTTTGTTAGAATGCAGATTAATTTGTACATTTATCTCAAGAAGTGAATGACCATTTTTATCCTCTCGATTAAAAACAAAAACCAATAAAATTTAACTATGCATACGTGGATGTATGTAATATGATTATATATATCAGTCGAACACGTTTCAAAAATGTCGGTGTATATGTTTAGGATTTATTTTTGTACAAGCTCGACACCTGTCAATCTGGCACGACAGCATGAAAATATTTTGAATTTCTATCACCTTCCTTGAGCATTTAACCCTCGCCTTTTGGTGCCAAAACCTCTCCTCAACCGTTAACTTCTTCCGCAGGCCCGCACAAGCATTATTCAACTGAATGCAATGCTGCTCAGAAGGATCGTTATCAAACAATAGCTCAGCAATCTCCACTTCTCCCTCCGCCTACTTAACAGTTTTAAAAGTATCACCAAATGAAGCCCGAGACCATTCCTGAAGCGTCAACTTGGTCTTCCGCAGCTTAGCCACCAAAACACACAAAGGTTCACCCGAGAAGTCTACTCCCCAACTTTCACGAACCACATCCATATAGTCCCGTTTGTGAATCCAAAAATTCAACAAACGGAATGGCTTAGGCTTATTATCTAGCCGTGAGGAAGCTGTCAGCAACAGTGGAGCATGGTCTGAAGAATCCCTTGATAGATGACGGACTTGAAACTGGACTCCTAAAGACAAGGCCTCCTAATTACATAACATCCTATCCAACCGTTTCTAGATACGTGAATTACCCTACCTATTATTGCACCATGTATATTTAGATCCCGAGAAGCCAGCATCGGACACACCTGCAACTGACATAAACGAGGCAAGTTCCATACCCTCCATTGCACGAAAAGGCCGCCCTCCTCTCTTCTCCTCTTGATGGGATATGACATTGAAATCGCCAACTATAAACCATGGCAAACCTCCTGAGTTATCCACCAGCAGCGCCTCCCACAAACCCAACCTCTCTTGATGCGTACACTTCGCATGAACAAAAGAAAAAACTACTGGCTGATCAATCAATTGGGAGCTAATTTAAGGGATATATGTTGCTCCGAAGTCACCACCAACTGCAAATTGAAAGCTTTCTTGTGAAAAATCCATAAAGATCCTTGCCCGTTATACAACAAACAATCCATATTCAATGTTGAGTAGGTTATCCTGACATCAGCTAATGTTAATTTCAGTTTGCAAACTGCAACAAGTTCAATACAATATATTCGAATCAACTTTTTTAAACGTCAGAAATTAGGGGGCCAACTCAAACCCCTTATGTTCTAAAATAGGAAATTAATCATCCATTAACGGAGCAAAAGAGTTATTGCTCTTTTTCGTCTTAGAACGCAATGCTCGATCTGAAGGCCCAACGGCCCGAGCTCCTTTAGCCTTGCCGACACCATCCAATTTCTCTTGAACTTGCTGAATAACCTGGTCCAAATTGAAGATATCAACCACTGATGATGTTACCAGAAGAGTTACATTAGCATTCTCGCCACAGGGCGAGAGATTCCTAGCTAGATTAGTTTCTTCCTCTTCCACCATGGTCTTCGCAACATCTGTATTTTCCTTGTGGCGAATCTGCACCACTGGTGATACCCGTTCCAGACCAACCTCAGTGGAGAACTCTGATTCTTGAATAGGGGGCATCCGTAGGTCAACTATCAAACAACTAGCCTGCTCTGGCTCCTTAGTCACCTCTGCAGAAATTCCACAGCCTTTGACTGCTGCACCCGACCTGCTTGCTACATCAGAACCGCACTCTTGAGGAGAAACGGGGATCTCATCACCAGCTGACCCTGAATCTTTCTCCATCGTGCTAATCGCCATCTCAGACCCATCCAGGCCACCATGCGCCGCATCAGGAGACGGTGTCGCCGCCTGGGGTTGAAGAGTTAATGGGACAGCAGGTACCGGAGTATCAGCAGACCGTTCTACCGCTCTATGCTGAGCCTCCCGTGAGTTCGTTTGCGCAATCTCAGTCCGCCTTCTCTCAATTATAAGCCTAATGTCCAGATTCTCTCTTGGCAGGTTCAGATGAAGAACCCGACATATTTGGTGGTCATGACCCTGCCGGAAGCGGTGGTCACAATATTTAGGAATGTTCTTAGCGACGAAATACTGCCAAAACCCATCATGATCCCCATCCCCTATCCAAATTTGAGAAGGCAACGGCTTGAGAAGATCAAGTTCTATGCACAACCTCGGCACACTAGGACGAGACGTCGCAGCCATTGCAGCATCTACAAAGAGCGACGTACCCACTACGCCAACTATCTGAAACAAGCATTCCTTATTGAAGAAGTGCACTGGTAGCTTCGGGAGTTGCAGCCACACCGGAGCCACCGAAGGCTCTTTATCCACATGAAAAGCGGGAGACCACCTGAACACCCTCATTGAGAAGCCATTAACATACCACAGACCACGAGCCCATACTCTATGGTGATGTGCCGCGTATCCAACAGTCCAATCGCTGCCTCCTCCTTCAAGTCCAATGCACGAAAAAACTTCCGCGCCTCCTTTATTGTTGGGCGACCCCTGGAGAATTTACCAACCAAGGCAAATTTATAGGGAGCCGCTAACTTTTCCAGATCATCTTGCGAAAAATTAATGGCCGGCTCTTCCCGATGTGTGGAGGGATTTGCTCTAACCGTTAGCGTTGGTTGTATAGAGGAGTTGAATAACTCCAAAAAGGACTTCCGCTGAAAGTTTGGTGAAGCAGGGCACCCCCTAACCTGAGGTTAGAGGGCAGCCGTAGCAGCCATTGGAAGTCAAAAGCCCTAGTGTGAGAGGTTTGCTGGAGAGAACCCTAGCAACCCTAGCAGCCCTCAATTTCGTGAATGGGGCCTCACAAGTTTATTTCTCCAGATTTGCTTGGTCCAGTCGTTTCAAGGCCACGTACTGCGTGAAATGGATGACTGCTGAAATGGAAAAAACTAATTCAGATCCCTCAATTTCCCCAAGTCCACGACTTTATGTGAAGTTGTGCTATAAAAGATTATTCAACAGTAGCGCTAGTGGAACACTTATTTGAGTGTGCAAATGCATCCCAATTTTAACTATTTGTAAAGTCTAAGTTTTGAAAATTAATTGAAGTACTTGTAAAAACTATAATTCGTGTAAAGGTTTACAATTATTTGACAAAATATTTAATTCACTTCAAGAAAAATATTTAATTCACTTCGTTGAGGTGAGATAGGAATTTTTGTTGAATGTGTAATTTTTATCAAAAAAAATGTCAAAACAAGATCAAAAATGGGGCAAACAAGAGGCTAGGTTATGGGGTAGTTTGCAACTATTTTTCTCTCTCTCTCTTTTTTTTTTTTTTCTTTTTTTGAGAAAAGAAACTCATTTCATTGATTTGTAGGAACAAGTAGCTTTACAAGGGAGCAAAACTCCAAGTACCTCAAAAGAATTCCTATACTTATCACTATAAAAGTAAAAACCGGAAACAAAGAATAAGTTAAAATAATAATCCTTGGTCCAACCTCCATTCTAATGCAATTTTCAGATTTTCCTTCGCTCTGCGAGCTTTGTGGCCATGAGAGACAAATACACTGAAACACACAGACCACCGCGTAGCTTAGATATACTAGATTGTTAGACGATTATTCGTTCTTCTCCTACTACAAATGGCAAACATTTGTTGCCAAGATCAGTCTTCTGACCTTAGCAACAAATGAATCAAATCAAGTATATTTGCTCCACTACAATACTTCCTGCTACCAACTCATACTATCGCGACACAGCAAACACATTCTGTGGACTTTATTGCATACACAATGCAAAAAATAATAGCTGAAAAACAAATGCCTCATTTCTAGAGCTACACGATACAGACATTACTTAAAAATCAGTACCTCTAGAGCTTAGAATAAATAACTTTTAATTATAATAGTAATAAACTCAGATTGTAACAACATAGTGGTTAATTAACTATACATGAAAAGTAAGCAAAAATATTAGTTATTTTATTTTTTTGAGATATACTTTAAATATTAAGTAATTTAAATTGTAGTTTGCTAATATGTTTTTAAATGGTGAAATTGCTAGTAATACACACTTATATATATATATATATATAGGGATAATTTCAGAACCTCTCTTGAGGTTTCTGACAATTTCACTCACCTTTCCTAATATTTACAAAATTACACAAACCTTATCAGAGGTTAAGGTTTTGTAACAAATTCAATCCAAATAAAAAAAATAACATTAAAAAAGTACTTTGAGGAGAGAGATGAAACTTTTATTTCACAAATGCCCTTTATACTTGTGTAAAAATTGTATTATAAAGGAATAAACAATATACTAACAAACGTGAGAGAAGGTCAATGCAAATGGTAAAGAACTAAAATCATTAGCAGTTGATGTTTTCTAATTCATTAGCAATGGATGTTTTCTATAAAGTTAGATCAATGACTAGTACACTGAATTATAATGGCTATTTTTTGAAATCTTTACCATTTTGCATATAATTACATGAAGCATTAAAATGGATCTCATTTTGCATATATCATTTTTTTACGCTATATAGTTTGTCTTGAATTTTCTAAGAATTTTAATAAATAAAACAAGAATAAAATCAAAAGTAAAAGATAATTATATATCATAATAAGCATAAAAATTACTAATACTTATAGGAAAGTGAAACAAAATAGTGACATGAGAGAAATTAAAAAAGAAAAATAGTAAAAAAAAAGAAAGTAGTGGAAAAGAAAAAACAAGAGAATGGACAAACAAAAAAGAAATAAAATAAAATGATAAGGGCATTTGTGTCTTAAAATATCAAATAAGAGCCGAAATGCTTATTTAATAAGTTTAAGGGGTAAAGCTCAATTAAGGCTAGAGTTCAGGAGGTTTAGTGCATTTAATGAAATTTCTTTTCCTGTTTGTTATTTCCATAAATCTTATACTTTCCCAGTTCCTTCATGATTAACATGTTTGAAACTTCATCATTAGTTATGCTAATCTATACTCAGTTGTGATTAAACTATTTTTTTTTCTTTTACTTCATTTCTTTTTTGGCAAAATTTTCACCTCATCTTGCCACAAATAGGCTTAGCTTTTAGTCTCTGACTTCAAACAAGATAATGAATAATTAAAAAAAAATTAAGGGCACTTGTGTCTTAAAATATCAAATAAGGAGCAAAATACTTATTTAATAAGTTTAAGGGGCCAAAACGCAATTAAGACTGCAGTTTAGGAGTCTAATGCATTTAATGGAAGATTTTTCTCCTAATTTTTATTTCCATAAATCTTATTTTTTCCTTGTTCCTTTCGTGATTAATATGTCTGCAAAATTTATCATTAGTTATAGTAATCTATATTTAGTTGTGATTAAACTCTTTTTTTTAACTTTTATTGCATTTCTCTTTTGGCAAAATTTTCACCTCGTCCTGTCACAATCAGCTTAGCTTCCAGTCTCTTACTTCATTGGCTGACAATGTACTAATTGAGATAGGTACCTTACTTCTATGGATGACTATTTTGGATTCATTGAACTGTAATTGCTTAGTACTTGTGCTAATTAAATCTGTAGGCTAATGGATCAGTAGTTTGAATTCAGCACATTTTTTAATTGCCTTTAAATATTTTCTTAGGTGGAAGCATTCAACTGGCCGTTTAGGCTAAACAAAAATCCCACATATTTGCACGTACGATCTAAGGCAAGGTTTGCTGCTTTCACTTCCTATTCAGTTTTTTTAGTTGTACTTTGTTGCTATTAATTTACGAAATTTTGTTTCTCGTAATTTTCGTCCTGACTAATTTCATATTCTTAATTTATTATTTAAACCATTGTTTATGTATCAATTGCTTTATTTACCTTCCGTTTATCCTCGAGTTAATTCATGGTTTATCTCATATCCAAAATTAATTTTATACACTTCTCTGGTCAAAAGCAAAATCAGATATCAAAAAAGCAATGTGGGTTCCAATGTATTGATAGAGAGAAAATTACATATCTAAAAATAAACATCAAAAAACAATTCATCCTACAGGCCAATAATCTAAGCCACAAATTAACATACAAAAGGAATTATAAACAATAGACTTTCATGCAAATATTCTTGGAAATGGAAGAGAAGAAAATGCACATGAACTTCTCAGGTAAGCTAACCATTGGATGCTGAGAACGAGATTAGATAGCTTCACTTTTGTAGATTTGAATCTACAAAATATTTTGACGTGGGCTAATTTTCAAGAAAGATGGGACATGTGTCTCTGTTGTGAAACAAATACTAATATGGTGGAGGAACAGAATTTGTTTATGTTGTGGGCGCTAGGTTAGTAAAAGCAAGAAAGCTAAAGAACTTGAGGAAAGAGAGAAGTAGAGAGGACACTAAACTTTCATTCATTCAAAAATGAACTTTTTATGAACTTCTATCAATTTTATTAGAGGGTGCCCCTATTTATAGAGGAATACAGAGGAGTTCAAAAAACATATGTTAACTGGAGTTCATATCAGGATAGAGACGACATTTTTTTGTAAGTCGTGCTTCTCAAAAGTCATAATAACTTTATTATTCCGTAGAACGTGAAAATTCTGTCCTTATCTAGAAGATAAGATAAAGTGATAGATATACACAATAATAAATATTATTTCATAATAGTTTCAATGGTTTTGGAAAACAACTCTATTGGAACTTAATTTTGAGCGCTACCTCGGATAAAATATACGCCAATGAGAACATTTTTTCTGTAATAAGATCCAATACCGATTTTGGCCGGGCGTAGTCACATGTTGTTGCAGATTGAGTGCATGAAATGTAAAGGCATTCTGAGCAGCTACACAACAAAAACAAGGGGTCTTACTGTTGTGATCGGAAGCATAGAAACCTTGGAAGAAGCTCAATTATACTTCACTCGAGATCTCTTCGTCTTCAATACTTTTTTTTTTCCTCCTGAAATAAGGGGAAATTTGAACTGCTGATAACCCATGTTTTATTTATTCACATTATCTCTGGCCTAAACAACTGGGATTACATTTATTTCATCTCTCATAAGATAATCAGAAGAACTTATTTATTAACATTACGTCCGGGCCTCTGGCTTAAACGACAAGGATTACGTTTAATTCATCTTTCATAAGATAATGAGTGGAACTTACTCATTCACACTATCTCTGGCTTAAACAACCCGGATTATATTGATTTCATCTCTCGTAAGATAGCGAGAGGAACTTATTCAGTCGCATAAGACTTTATCATGGACTTTCTTGGGGACTTTATGCTAGGAATTATAGAGATAAATGTAGCAGAAATTTAAACTTTGATTCCTTACAATAAATCATTTTTGATTAAATTCATGTAACATAGAGTTAGTTCAAGAAAATTATCTCAATTTTTGAAGAATTCCTTGAATTCGGTGGAGATTTGACGTAGAGGATGACAAAGAGATCCACGCAGTCGTACATGCGTCCGGCCTCTAACGGTGATCCACGCAAAATTCGTTAGTTAGAATCTCCAAGGTTGAATTAGTTTAAACTAAATTAGTGCTAGCTATTGCTAAAACAACCACACACAAGTCTATTGAGATAACCCTAATTTTTCACCATGAAAAACTCGTCCTAAGGTGAGAAATAAGAGATGCAATTTTTCCCTTATTTTCTTGAACGAATTTTGGGTATTTTTTCTCTCAATATTTTTCTCAAAATCTCACAAGATAATTTGTGTAATGATTCATCTTGCGAGTAAAAGTTTAGTGAGTATTTATAGCCAAATAAGTTGTCAATTTCTTATGAAAATCTGAAATCAATTTTCAATAAAATTTAGCTTCCTTATTCTAATACGACTCTTATATTTGGAAGACTAAAACTTATTTGCTCACAAATTAAACTATAAATTATAAAAACTTATCTATCAAGTCCCACCTGAAGTTCATTTAATCTAACTAAGAAAGTTCTTAATGTGTGTGACTCATTAGGTTCTCACATACATTGGCAATAAATATGAGTTATAAATTCCTAATAAACAAGAACTAGATAAATTAAAATTCCTTTTAATTTATCGTTGATTCCACTAATCAATCAACTCATACTTATAGATCAAGATTGACATCTAACAATGAATCATGACCACCCAAGTAATGAGAAAATTCAAGTGGATGACTTCACCTTTCAGTGAACGTTTACCATATAACTAATATCCTTTTACCACACTTATCTCACATTAATCTTAGAATAAGTTGTGCCAATTCCATTATGTGATTAATGCTCTTTTCTATTGTACTAAAATATAACTCCAACAAATAAGTTCTTAGAAACACTTTCTAATATTCTCCCATAAGAGGCGGTTTCATTACAGGTTATTCACCATCTTTCCATACTTCAAGTATACACCCATTTGCTAATGATGTGAGCATTCCCTTTTACAGGAGCAATCATATAATAAAGAAAGTATAACTATCCATATTCAAGATACCATGATAACTTTAAGTCTAACGATCACTTACATAAACGTCACTTAGATATTAATCCTTTAGCACTTAAAAGATGTCTCTATGGCGATCAATCTAGTGAACATGATTATACCATCAAGCACCCATATATTTGTTTAGGTGTCTTACACACCATAGTAGATGAGGTCTACTACTTCTCATATAGAAGCGGCATAGCATACGCTAATCTAACCGCATTAACAATGCCCTTTTTTGTTAATACTATGATTAGAGATATTTAAGAATAAACTTTATTATAATTGAATGAACCTCACCCTCATAACTCTTATGATTTCATCGATTAGCTAGGTTTATTCTAAGGGTTTTATCATACTTATATGAATATATAAGCAATCAATATGATAAAAATGTCATTTATTATTGATAAATTGTTAAAGTGTATAATAAACCCTAGAAGTTGATTAACTTTAGGGCACATACACTAACAGTCTTCCACTTGCACTAAAGCCAATCACTCACAAGTTAAAGACCAAATGAGCCAACATGATCATGTTTTCTTTAAGATAAGTTTTAGTGAATGGATCAACTATGTTGTAATCCATGGGTACTCCTTTTAATATTTACTTTTATTTCCCATCAATGATTTCACCAAATCATATGGTATCACCTTAACAACTCTTTGGATCTATGACGAGGCCTTGGTTCCTGTGTTAACACAAATTTCCATTGTAGTCACAACACAAATTGAAGGACTTGTAATGAAGGGAACCAATCCAAACTCATGTATGAACTTGTAGATCCAAATGCTTCCTTTTTCCACTTCTCAAGTAGCAAATGTTAAGGTTTAATTGTAGAAACTTTAGTTGTATTTCACTTGGAACTCTTTCAACGCACAACACCAATATTATTAATATATGCATAATTACTGGCAACTCATCTTTGTAAGATTATTTATAAGCATATTCTCAATCTTCCAACTTTAAACTCTTCATGGATTGAAGGAGACAATGGGTTTAGTACAATGAAAGGATTATTCTATACAATATAGATAAAACCCCTTCTTAAATTACTCCTTGCTAAACATTTTTAGCATCTTATCTAAGTACTTAAAAACTCAAGCAATCATAACTATCAACATAGAACTTTATTCTAAAGAAAGATTGCCGCTTCTTTATATCGTGAAGGAAGTCTTGGATAGCTATACCTATAATTTTGGAGTACAGGTATACCCTTTCCATGTATCATATGTCAACTATATATGACGCATGAAAATAATAATAGCTCCCACTAAATCGTATATGGGTATTATGCCCATCCATACTTTTTAATAAAAACAAATTCTTTGACTATCTCATCAAAACGGATGATACAACTTTTAGAGATTTGCTTTATTGGCACACTAGATGTAAAACTTTTTAATTGTGTCACATACACAATTATTTGTTGTTCCCCTTTAAAAAGTAGTTTTAACATCTATTTGTCATACCATAACTCATAGTTAAAATAAGCAAGTAAACCTAAATGAATTTAAGCATATTGATTAGTAAGAAAGTTTCTTTAAAGATAATTACTTATCTTTTATAGTGACCTCTCTACCAAAGTGGCCTCTCTACCAACCAAACTCTATAGGTAACACTTTGCCTTCCATATTGGTCTTTACTTTAAAGACTCTTTTGCACCTAATAGATTTTTATACCTTTAGATGGATTGACTAAGGTCATTACCCTTCATCAAATATGGAATCCATTTTAGATTTATGGTTCTCAACCATCTCTCTAAGTTATAATAGTATTCATAAATCATTAAAAGATTCATGATCAAATATCATGATCTTCTATAAAAAAAAATCTATATTTTTAAGACTTATGAAACCCTTGTTTTAGGAGCTTTTGCTATGCCTTATCATCATGAAATGCAAGCTCCAATTCCATGTATTTGTTCATCTTTCTTTTGTGATACTTGAAACTCTTTCAAACTATAAGTTCTATCTTTCTCCCAGTACTTTATCTAGAATAAATCATTTATTTAGAAAATAGTAGTTTTAGAATTAAAACACTTTTACTCTTGAAGATGATAGAATTATAAAATTCTTGGAGAAAATTAGGAAATTCTAGCATATGTGTTAAGAAAAATTAAACCAAATGAAATAAGAAGAACCCATTTGCTCTTCTTCTTTTTGAACCCCTTTTTCTTTTCCTTTAATTCTCAAGAATACTTCACAAATGGTTTTAATCGGATCTTAACTTCCTTTTATTTGATTATGGAGGAGCACTTCATAAGTAGCACAATCCAAACTTTCACAAAAGTTGGATTCCTTGAGATTCCATATCTCATATGGCACATTTTGAACAAATACATTTATGGAAAAAGATTTAGTATATAGGAGACAATTTTATCTAGGACAAACCCGAAAACCATTTTGGTAAACTTGCATGGGATATCTCATCTCATGAGATATAATTTTTTATCTAGATTACTCAATAATAATTGAGATAACTAGAAAAATTATTTTACTTGAGAATCTCATTCTCATTAGTTAATTTTGAAACTCTTAGATTAAGTATTTTTCACCTTGATCAAATCATGGTGCTCCAATACTTCACCATGGGTCAAGTATTCTTCACCTTGATCATATTTAAGTGTCCTAATACTTCATCAAATTATTTCTCTACTTTATATTTAAACCTCTTAACTTCTCAAAATCTTGGATTTGTACCTTAAAGATACTTATATTCTTTTTGAGTTATTATTAGTAAAAGTAATAAAGTATGAGAAGTAATCATCTCTAACATGAATTGTTAATCTTCCACATACATCATAATGTATAAATCCTAACAATTCCTTAAACCTTTTTTATAAAAGATCAAATTAGTCTTTTTAGTAAAGAATAAGATTCATATGTCTCAAATGATTGATAATCAATTAACTCAAATCATTATGTGATTTGAATGTTTCTCATTCAAAAGACTAATTCACAAATGCTAAAGATGGTTTCAAATCATCCAACATTATATTGAGAAATAGACCTTCTTTTATTTTAGAAAATAATAACACTTATTAAGTTCCAAAATAAGTCCACTAGTTAATCTCAATTATAATCTCAAAAATAAAACTTTCACAAAGTTGTATTTAAAAACATGTCTTGAAAGCTTGTACTATAAGGCTAGTTCTTTAAATCCTCTTAACTTATCAACTCTTGATAATTAATTCTCCTTGTCAAGTTTTGCTAAGTAATTCCTTTTAGTCAATGCTTGACTAATAGTGCATGACAAAACTTTGAGTGATCTAAATTTCTCAATATAGTCAATCACTCTCTAATAAATTAATATTTAATTAGAGAAATTTTTGTCATCTTGTAATAGAATTATTGCTCAAGGATTTCATATATCTTATACCTTGATTATTCATCATTCAACTCTTGAGATGTGTAATCATGGTAAAAGAAATTGAAATCTCATGTAGTAAAGGAGATTTAGGAAGCATCTATGACATACTATCATTATCTCCTTTTACTTACTGTAAGCAATTTTCATTAATTCCATCACACTTTTAATGATTGGAAGTTAAGATTTTAAAGGATATAGCCAAATTTTCTTGAGAACTTTTCTCAATTTAATTTTCCAATACAAGAAATTGGAAATATCAATTATATTGAGAATAATATGCAATTACTCATAATTTCTACAACGGATAGTAAAGATAAAAGAGAATTGCTATTTATACAAAATAAAACCAAGTAAAAATGACATAAAAATTAAAGTTGGTTTTGCTCCCACTATTTTATTCAAATCTATAACCCTCTTATATAGATTTGAGAATTTAAAAAATTCTTAGTAGGCTAGAATCCCATTTAGTTATTCAAATCAAAATAATTTCAACAGGTAGGTACTTTTTACTAATTACAACTTTTGTAACTTTTAGATAGTTGAGTTGTCAACTCTTGATAAATCACATTATATGTGTTACCCAACCTTTGCCTCTAAAACTTTATGACCTTGAGCGTACTCACTATGCCACAAGTTTTAGTTAAGTCATACCCATTATTCCGAGATCTCATCTCATAGCTAAAACTCCTCATGGTAGAGCAACCTTGAATGTACTCAACAAGTTAACTCGAACATAATTTCATTTTAACTGCAATAATGGAAGGCAATCTAATTTTTGGCTTAATATTTGAGTAGAGGGATTTTCGACATATTATATTCCAAGTTGGTCTCATCAAATGTATAGCATGCATATTCATTCGTCAACATAAATAAATAAACATACTATGTGAGGACCCGAAAATTTATTTTATCTAATCAATTTATTTAATCAATTACTTATTTTATTTGAATAATTGATTTAAATCATTTTAATTTCAATTATACCATACATTACCTCATTTTATTTTAAAAACCTTATTTAACCTTCAATTTAATTTTTCTAGCACCCAACTGTGAAAAAAACAAGAAAGACACGTTTTTCGAGGCAAATATCTGGATTGAGAGTGACGTAATCTTGGAGAATAAGAATCATCATTAGTAGATTAAGAAAAGCTAATTGAGGGATTAGAAGTGAGTGATTAGGATTAATCTCAAAGTGAAGCATTAATGAAGTTGTGTTCACTTGTTGGCTTTTGTACCCAAAAATTAGTGGTTCTCATTTCTTCTTACTTTCTCCAATTTAGTCATCAAAATCACAAGTAAACTCTCACCTTTTCTCTCTCTCTCACACGAACTACCCTCCCCCTTTTCCCTTCATTTTTGTCTTCAAAAACTACATCAAACTTCATCAAATCAACCAAGGAAAACTTGAGAAATCTTCAACTCTTTTCACTTGAAGCTTTGAGGATCATCAAGAAGAGAGGGAGAGCCGGTTAGAAGCTTGAAGAAAGGGGTTGTTTTGGGAGCTTTGAGACATCACAAACAAGGGTTTCTTCTTGAGCCATTAGAGGTACTTTGATTTCAACAAAAACCTTGTTACTTGTTTCCATTTTAGGTAGTTTTAAGCTTTGACGGTTCAATGTTGCTATTTGTGTTGAATTTGGATGATTATGTGGGCTCTATGAATTCCCACAATTCTTAATGATTAGCTATTATGATATATATGTATGTGATGGAATATGTTTGTGGTTTGTGATGAGTTATGGAGTTAGAAATTAGGAAAGAGAGAAGGAGGAGAAAAACAGAGAGGAAAGGAATGGAATGCTGCCCTGTTTTGGTTGCTTAGATCACTGACTTTTCCTGCAAATTTTGGGCTGAATTTTGGTACAGACCTAGTTTATATACTGAAGTTTTAGTGAATTTTTTTTTTAATTTTATAATGGGTTTTCGTTGGCCAAGTGAACCATTCTTTTCAACCCTGCAATCTGGAATTTCGGGTAGCAGGATTTATGAGACAGTCTTTTTAAATCTGTTGTATCTTGGTGTAGGAAGGTCCAAATTGAGTTCCGTTTGTTGCATTTGAAACTAGACTCAAATTTATTTAAGTGAGATAAATTTCAAGTGTTAGTTCAAATTCTATGAATTTTGGTGAATTTTCAAATTTGACTGAAAATCAAAACTGTTATGTCTTGTTATTACTGTAGCAGCAACTTTAAACTAAAATTTGACTGGTTTTTGATTTGAATCTTGTATAAGTGTCTTCTCGAGACTTTTAGTTCACTGAGTCTATTTTCCAACGGTATAAGATTCATAAATTTTGGACTTATATAGCTCTAGTTATGGGTTTTCAAAGAATGCTGCGAAAACTGAAAAATCTGCTTTCAATTCTGTCCGCATGGGCTGTTCTGTTTTAGTGTGGTTTTGGTCTGAAATTTTGCTACCACGTAACTGATAAGTCAATATTTTGCATGTTTTTAATAGGATTAATTATGTAGTTTTTGTGTGTTTTTGTCAGTTTAATGGCTAATGAACTAGGGTTTCTACTGAAATTCTACATTTTGTGGTTTAAATAGAAAAATGCATTTTTATGGATTAATGTGGTGAAATCTTCATGTTTTTGTAGGATTTCTTGTTCAGTTATCAAATGAGATGAAAAATGTGGGTAATTGCCAAGAAGCTTGGAAGAAAAATTGGAAAATGCAAATTGAAATTCAATCAACGAGGAATCAAAGGGATAAAAGTCAAAGCAATTAATGCGCCAATTTCACGACAAAAAGCTCGAAATTTGCAAGTTTCAAGTGGAGTCGCGAGGCAAAACGCGAACCAACAAGGGAAAATTTTAATTAGCTCGCGAATCCTTCTCACGGAAGACAGGGGAGCAGATCCGATGTGATCCCGGTCTGCCTCAGGGATCCACCTCATGGATCCTCAGAAATACACAAATTGCAGCAATTCCAGTTTTTCAGCTCACTTCCGACTCAATTTTCAGAAGAATTTCAATGAAGGCTGCGTGAAGAATTGTGTGAAGTTGAAGAAACAACTCATTGCTAATTCAAAACACAATTTGCTTCAACATTACAACTCATTTGGGATTGAAATTCAAAGGATTCAAATGCATGAAGACAAAGAAATTTAAGAAGCCATTTTCCTTGACTTTTGAAGGCCAATTTGTCTTGTATTCACATGACATAATTTTGGATGCATATGGTTGTAATCTTCTATAAATAGGGCCTTTTGTAGACAATTCAAGGATCCCATCCTATACCATTCCATAAGAATTCCATAAAATTCAAAGACTAGAGAATAGCTCTAGTTCATTAGATTAGTTCTAGTTCTTAGTTTGTAGTTTCTAAAGAGTAAAGTGAAAGTTGTGAGGAATCTTGCACTTTGTATTTGGGAGATCAACTTGTGAAGAAGTTTATGGATTCAACTTCAAGACATTGAATAAGATTCCTTCTTCCTTACTTATCTCTTGTGCCTTAATTTCATGGCTTTGTGCAAGTTTGTTTATGCTTAAATGTTCTTAATATGATGTCTAGCTAAGCCTCTTTAATCCTAGAGTTAGGATGAACTTGTTTTAGTTGCGATTATGAAGTAGTTAAGTGATTTATGTCCTCCATGATTTTGTTAGTTTAAGACTTGTGCTCATGCTTTATGGTTGATTAGCTACCAACTATAATTGATTTGATGTTGATAAGTAATGAAAAACTTGCCTTCAACAAGATCTAAGTTCTTAAGCACTAACTTATATTCTCACGAAACACTACTAAAAAAGTGGGTTTTCATAACGCCACTAAAACAGTGACAAAAAGCTTAAAAAACCGTGACAACATACAATTGTAATGGACTAACCACAGTTTTAGAGGTGTAGCCATTGCAGGCGTTACAAAAAAATTAATCACAATCCTCTGATCGTGACAAAATATATCTGTCACAGAATTGCCACAATTTCGGCACCATGGCCAAAAACCATTTGTTATAAATACTTTGACTTTTTATCACGATTTTATCACAGTTTGAAATGAGTGACAAATTTTTTTGCCACAATTTTGTCACAGTAGGAAGTAAGTGGAAAATGAATTGTCATGGTCATAAAACCATTACAATTAATGGTATATTATTATGTATAGATGATCATGGTAGAAATATTTTTATTTCATTTATAAATATTTCTATATTAATTATATTCCTAATTAGAAGTTACTGCACATTCAAGCATCTCATATAACTTTAAAATACAGAAGATTTGATTTACTATAATAAACAAATTTGCTCTGATCATAATAATATGTCAATAAAAAACATCTCAACCCTTAATATTCTTCCAATAATACCTTCAAATCCCAATAGCCATAAAATCATTTATTATCATAATCCATTCATCTAAGTTTCCAATGAAATTGGCTTAACTAAATGTCAATAATATAAATAACGAAAAATCAGCTGAAATGCCAATGTTCATCACATTCTAATTATTTGAAATAACACAATAATGTTTGAAGAAAGCATTTCTTAACATTGTCCTTCAACAGAAGATAATATCCAACTCCAACTGTGAGATTCATCTCCCCTCATACTGAATCTTCACTATCTTCATCCTGAAAAGAATAAATAATTATATATGAATGAAAAACAATATACCAAATAAAAGTGCATGATTTCAATTTGTATATATAGATTAAATACCAAAAAAATTGTAAATTAAAAAATTTACACCTAATTATTTTTGTTTTCCTACCTTTTTGAACGTGCTAATTTTATAAAACAAGCTAGCTAGGTATGTTGAGTTTGAAATCTTCAAATTTCAAAAGTAAATGTATAGCAAGCAGTTTGACGCATACTCATAACACTTTTCATTTAACTTACCATGTCTGTTCCCACGACATGAACATCATCAAAATTCAAATTTTGAGATAAATGCTTGCCTTGATCATGTTCATCCAATGTTGTCGCACCAAAATAGAAATAAATTAAAAACTTTATACAATTGAGAAAAAAAAAGACATGATAGTATTGTTTTTACCTGATGAACACCTTTAGTGTATGCCATTTGGGTTGGAGGAACCATTATACATCCATTACTTTGCAATCGAGCATTGAGAGAATCAATTTGAGACTGCATATCTAATATCTTTTGTCCATACTTTTGCTCATAGAAGTCTTCAACTTTATTGAGAATTAATGTCATGTAATCATCAGAAAGTTGATGCTTTGAACTTGTTTTACCGAAGTATTGAGAAGGAGAAGCACCTAAGCCTATAGTTCTCACATAGCCTCGACATTACGGACCCATAACCTCTACGAATATGCGTTGTCTCACCTCCATTGTTTGTTACGAGATAGGAATTTGAGGCAGTTTCTCTCAATTGACCCTATAAAATAGTAACAATGATTATAAAAGCAAACCATAAGACATGGTTATGTGAAACAGACTAAAGATGTATTTTTATTTACAATAACTGTGGCTGCTTCATCATCCTTTGGAACACCATCTGGACCCGTTCGAGTTCTAATATATACTGAGAGTTGATCGATATCTTGACCTTTTTCTTTCATCTGAAATGCAATAAATATGAATGCAAGTTATAAAGTTCATAATCTTCTAAATTGGTATCACACCATTGAATAATGTTGTTAAGTAGCATACCTTTTGCCGAATAACAGCATGTGGTGTTCTACCAGTCCTATGTGCAGGACCATGCATTGCTCTATTCTTCTTATTTTGATCAGCAATTGTCTTTTATTAAAATTTATCATTGTTAAAATTGAAGATAAGCAGGTAATAAAAAACTAATATATTAATTATGTAACAAAATACTAGATATAAATTATAGCAAATTTTTACACTAACCAAGAAATATATTTTAATTCATACCTGAACTTCCTGTAAACTCCAATACTGTACAAGTATTTTCCAATGTTCAGGTTGAACGCGAGTAGGAACGTTAGCCAAGGCCTCCTCCTTACTCTTGCCAGTAAAGAATTTTCTTTTCAAATAACTTTTCCAACTTCTCCATTTCAAACTATCTTTTTATCACAATTTGGGTATGGTGATAATAAATACCGTGGTAAAAGCCCATTTTTTTAGTAGTGTAGTGAATATAGTTGGTTGGTTTTGGTTTTATACTATAACTTCATTGAGCTTATTTAACTTGTTTCTCTCTTTTCTCTATGAAAATAGGTCAAGGAAGATTCCAAGAAGTTAAGGAATTGGCGAAGGCAATTCCGAGTGATTAGTTCATCTTAAACGAGAACTTGCACTACACATGACCATTAACGAAAGTGGTGACATACAAAAGGAAGTTATACCTTAGCGACTCATTGGAGAAAGGACATAATAAACTTGACTAACTTTTAATCTTAACTTAAAAAGGGATTCTAAAGCTCTAGGATTCCTCCAACTTGATCTTAAAAACTCTCTCTAACCTAATTCTCTAATTTCTTTACTTGCTTTCTTATTTCTTGTCTACCACCAATTGGATGTCTTTGACACCTAACGGTTGGTTTTAATTGCTTTATCCCTCTTCCTTAGGACGGTTTACCGCCTTCTCCCTTTTATCTAGCTTTCCTTACTTTATTCGCCTTCATATAATTGTCTATCTAGATAATGAAGCAAGTGATTAAATTTTAGTGTTTGTAAAACCATAGTTCCTCGTGGGATCGACACCTTATTTCCCTATACTCAATAAACGATCCGTATACTTGCGGTAATACAGGGTTATAAAGGTTTTTTAAGATTTGTGGAGTAAAGAAAAATCCTATCAGTAACCTCCATTTGATCAATAAATGTTGTTAGAATCTTGGTTTTGAAAATGGAATAGAATGAGGGTTGTTTTGGACGAACCAAAGGTTGTAAAAGAAAAGAATTTAGTATGGCAGTTTAGAACTTCAACTTTTCAGTCAACTTTGGGGGCATGGATCACTGCCTTCCCGTTTGATTTTTTGGGTAAATTTTGGTACAAATTTAGTTCACATATTGAGGTTTGTGGCTGAAAAATTTGGTGTTTTTCCAGTATCATTTCATTGCCCAAATGATGTTCCAAAAATGACTCTTCAAAACTGGAAAAAAACCAAGCTGTCAGACAGCTTACTGTTCCAAGTTCAAATGGCTCTATTTTCTTGCTTTGGAGTCAAAATTGAGCGCCGTTGATGGCGTTAGAAACTAGACTTCAAGGGCTTTCCAACGGTATATGGATTGCATGCTAACTCATTTTCTATCAATCCCAGAAAATTGGCAAAGCTAGCCATTTTACAAGACTGATTTGCCTATTTTTGTTCCTCGCGACTTCTTTTGTCGTACTTTTACTCATGTTACAAAATGAATCTTGGAGCAAACCCTTCTAATGAATTGTAGTACTCTGAGTCTAGTTTCCATAGCAGTAGACCTTGCCTAATTTCGATGAGTGTAACCTAAGATATGGTCTGAACAAGGAACTGCAATAGTTTGGCCTTAGATGATTTTAAGTAGTTTAAGTTAAGTGTTGAGTTTTAGTTGTTTGGCCAATGTGTGATAGTTGAACTTTGGCTCAGGTGACCCAGACTTCGTCGAGGGTGACCCGACTACCAAAGTTTGATCATCTTGCGTGCTCGTCTGTTTCACCGACTCACTGTGAGTGTTCCAACTCCTTCTCAAAATGGAAACCTTTTTATTGTTTGCAAAGAAATGACTTGTTGAAATGAATTTGAGTTAGTTGAAAGACTTGAATTTCATAAGAAATATGCTTGAACTGTTTTATGATTTGAACTACCATGTGAGTGCTTTCTCCTTTTCGTGTGATTTTGGGAATTAAAATAAATAGTGTGCTGTCTTGTGACAAATGTGACGTCGTTGGGTGAAATCCCTCAACTAGTCTACTTGTTGGGTGAAATCCCTCGTGTAGTATCAGTGAATTGATGTGATGTCGTTGGATGAAGTCCCTCGACTAGTCTACTTGTTGGGTGAAATCCCTCTAGTAGTTTCAGTGAATTGATGTGATGTCAGTGGATGAAGTCCCTCGACTAGTCTACTTCATTGGGTGAAATCCCTCGAGTAGTTTCAGTGAATTGTTGTGATGTCGTTGGGCGAAATCCCTCGGCTAGTCTACTTCGTTGGGCGATGTCCCTCGAGTAGTTTACCTGGTATATCCAGGCAATACCCATTTACGTGTTTATCTACATGTTTTAAATTTTAAACTTGAAGTATGATTTGAACTATTCTACGTGAATCGCAAGTCTTTTGGCACTCACTGGGTTTTTAGCTCATTCTTTCAAATTTGTTTTCTTTAACAGGGATCGAGAACCCGAGTGAAGACATGATTAGTTAGGGTTGGAACTTATCTTTTGAATTTTGCTTTGAAATGTTGAATTTGATGTTTTGGGTTTGTAAAAATGAAATTGTGGTTGTACCTTAAATATATTGGACTATAATTTGAGAAGCTAAGTTGTAAGTTGAATTTAGTAATGTTATTGGTTGTGGTTGATTTGGAATGGTTATTTACATTTATTTTCGAAGTGTTATTAGTTATTCGAGCGAGTGAGTCCTGGCGAGAGTTGGGCAAGCGGTCCGCCGAACCCTCTGGTTCGCCTTAGGGAGAGGTGGGGTCGTCACAAATGGTATCAGAGCTTGGGTTTCAGATCCCTGTAGTGTAGCCTAGATTGGAGGTTTAGGATACCGGACTGTGGGATTAAGTTGAATATTATGTGAATTGGAGAACCTATTATATCCTAGTGATTAAAGAGGATTTGTTACTTGAGAGTTTCTTATATGGGATTGGTGGGAAAAGAACTAGGTAATGTTACATTAAAGTGAAAGATTATGTGAGAGATTTATGAAAATTATTAGTTGATACCTTATGTGATGGTTTTGAGCTAAAAAAAAAAAGAAGGGGTTATGCATCTTCCTACTTGTGTAACTGTTAGAAATTTTTCACTTTGAAGTCTAAAAGAAAACTAAAATGTACTAGTTTCATTTTCAAAACGATGATTGGAAATGACACATTTGTGCTTTAAATATTTTATAGCATGTCACTCTTGATATGTATGTAAATTCCACTATATTTTTGAATTAAGAATTGGAAAGAAATTGATGAGTTTGATAGATTTATGTATCAAGAATCTAAGAGGAAAGTTGAGGTTTTCCCAACTGTGTTTTTCAATTGTTGATTTTAAATTGATATATTTTCGCCCATGACTTTGGCCATGTTTGAAAAAGAAATCTTAAGTTTTGAAAGAATTGTGAACTTGCGTTTTAATAAGGTAAACCCTGAATTTGAAGAGAATTTTGTAACTTCAATAGCTCTTGTTGTATTTTCAAAAGCTCACTTTGGGAATTGAACCTACAATTCAAGTATAAGGACTGAGAAGGTAGAGCGAGCGTATCTGAGAACTTGCAGTTAGTGTGATTAGGAATCGAGAATATACTAGTGATTTTGCGAATAGTTTTAAGAGTTCAATAACTGCGATGATTAAAGGAAGAGACAATTATGGGGATGGTTTGAGCGCTAGATGTATTCTTACAGTAGATTGTGTAATCTACTTGGTATGTTAGGCAGGAATGAGGACTGAGTTGATTGATCTCTTGGATGGCCAACCATGAGGTGAATTGACTTTCTTCTTATTTTGGTGCTTGAAAATGTGTGTTACCAAGTTTTTAGGGTTGGATTCCCGTGGTTATCTGGTTTCGTTATGAAGTGAACTAGAACAATATGACACCAAACCCTAGCGGGGGTAGAGAGGTTAGAAGATGGAATACCAAGCACCCTCTTGTGTGAGAAAACCCCTGGATGGTTCTTGTCCCTGTATTTGTATGCTTGTATAATTGCTCTAACTACTATTTCTTTACTTGCTTCTATTTGTAAGTGTGATGTGATTTGGTGTGTTTCCTTTAAAAATGAATGTACTTTTGTGGCATACTTGAGTGTTCATTCTCTTGTTATAAAGATATAATATTTCCACCTAGAATTTCATTTGCTAATATTTTATTTTGCATTTATATTAATGTTTGTTCTCTAAAAGATCATGGACGGTAGAAGGAGGGAATGAGGTGTGGGAGAAGAGTTAGACAACCCAAAATATGGGAGGGGTGATCGGGGTGTGGTTGACCAAAACCCCTGAGCCTAGGGTTGATTGGGAACAAGTAGCAACTACTATTAAGCATGGAGACATTCTAGAGCGTATGGCTAACCAACAAGGTCTTGGACTTGCAAATCAACCTATAGGCCCAGGGGTGGTGAGGATAGGGCCTTAGAGCGATTCAAGGTTTTCCCACCTAAGTTCTTGGGAGGATCTAAACCAGAGTGGCGAGGGTTGGTTAGAGAGATTTCGACATTTTGCTACTTTAAATTACAGGAGGAAAGGCAAGTAGCTTTTGCAGTATTTCAATTTGAGGAGCAGCTGATCTGGTGGAACATGATAAGAGCCAAATGGGATAGAGAGCAAATCCCTAGGACTTGGGTGAACTTTTCCAGGGAATTTAATGCTAAGTTCCTCCCTCCGCTGATTCAAGAAAAGAGAGAAGACGATTTTATAAGGTGCTGGTAGGGGACTTTAAGTGTCGCGAGTACGAGACACTGTTCACTAAGTTGTCGAGGTTCGCCCCTGAGTTAGTGGCAGCTGAGCAGAGGAGAATAAGGAGGTTTGTGCAAGGATTAAATGTGGAGATCCAAGAAGGTTTAGTGGCAGCTCAAGTTATTAGTTTTAGTGACGCAATCGAGAAGGCCCAAAGAATTGAAAGTGCGAAGGCTCAAGTGAGGGCTTTCAATGCAAGAAAATGGAATGCTCCTAGTAGTAGTCATGAACCAGTAGACGTGAATGCTCCACCTCCCAAACTTAGTAGAAAAATAAGTGAAGTGAATACCTCTGGAGCGTTGAGAGGAGCTATAACAAGAGGGGCACTCTCGGGTGGGTCACCAAGTGGAAAGGGACAATCAAGGAGTGTCCCGCAAGGAAGCCAAGCATTAACTCCCAGTTTGTGTTGCAATTTTTGTGGGAGGCTAAATCATACGGAGGACAGGTGTTGGAGGAAAGAAGGGAAATGTTTGAAATGTGGAAGTAGTGAGCATCGGGTGGCTACATGCCCCAAGGCCCAAGAGAGAAGTGGAGGCCGATAGATGGACAGTGAACTCCAGTTAGGCTAGTGCTGTGGGAAAACGATCGAGGGTTCTAGCCAAGGTATATGCTATTAATCATCAAGAAAGCCCCAACACAACTGAAGTTGTTGAAGGTACTATGCCATCTCTCATCGACTAGCTAAAGTAGTGGTTGATTCAAGTGCTATACATTCATTATGAACCTTATCTTTATGGGTGGTGTTGACCTAAAACCTATTAGATTGCCTTATGATTTGAAGAATTAGAACACTTCCTGAGGACAGAGTTTGATTACTATCTTGGTACATAGGGATTGTGAATTTTGGGTTGGAGAGTGAAAGTTGTTAATAGGTTTAGTGAGTTGGATGTTAAGGGTTGAATGAGAATATGGTGAAGAAGAATTATCTAGAGTTATGTGAATAGAAAATGTGAATTTCGAGGATGAAATTCTGTTAAGGAGGGGAGGTTGTGAGGACTCAAAAATTTATTTTATCTGACCTATTTATTTAATTAATTAATTATTTTCTTTGAATAATTGATTTAAATCATTTTAATTTCAATTATACCATACATTACCTCATTTTATTTTAAAAACCTTATTTAACCTTCAATTTAATTTTTCAGCACTCAACTGTGAAAAAAATGAGAAAGACACATTTTTCGAGGCAAATATCTGGACTGAGAGTGACGTAATCTTGGAGAATAAGAATCATCATTAGTAGATTAAGAAAAGCTAATTCAAGGATTAGAAGTGAGTGATTAGGATTAATCTCAAATTGGAGCATTAATGAACTAGTGTTCACTTGTTGACTTTTGTACCCAAAAATTAGTGGTTCTCATTTCTTCTTGCTTTCTCCAATTTAGTCATCAAATCACAAGAAAACTCTCACCTTTTCTCTCTCTCCCACCCGAACTCCCCTCCCCCTTTTCCCTTCATTTTTGTCTTCAAAAACTACATCAAACTTCATCAAATCAACCAAGGAAAACTTGAGAAATCTTCCACTCTTTTCACTTGAAGCTTTGAGGATCATCAAGAAGAGAGGGGGAGCCGATTAGAAGCTTGAAGAAAGGGGTTGTTTTGGGAGTTTTGAGACATCACAAACAAGGGTTTCTTCTTGAGCCATTAGAGGTACTTTGATTTCAATAAAAACCTTGTTACTTGTTTCCATTTTAGGTAGTTTTAAGCTTTGACGGTTCAATGTTGCTATTTGTGTTGAATTTGGATGATTATGTGGGCTCTATGAATTCTCACAATTCTTAATGATTAGCTATTATGATATATATGTATGAGATGGAATATGTTTGTGGTTTGTGATGAGTTATGGAGTTAGAAATTAGGAAAGAGAGAAGGAGGAGAAAAACAGAGACGAAAGGAATGGAATGCTGCCCTGTTTTGGTTGCTTAGATCACTGACTTTTCCTCAAATTTTGGGCTGAATTTTGGTACAGACCTAGTTTATATACTGAAGTTTTAGTGAAATTTTTTTTTTTGATTTTATAATGGGTTTTGTTTGGCCAAATGAACCATTCTTTTCAACCCTGCAATCTGGAATTTCGGGTAGCAGGATTTATGAGACAGTCTTTTTAAATCTGTTGTATCTTGGTGTAGGAAGGTCCAAACTGAGTTTCATTTGTTGCATTTGAAACTAGACTCAAATTTATTTAAGTGAGATAAATTTCAAGGGTTAGTTTGAATTCTGTGAATTTTGGTGAATTTTCAAATTTGACTGAAAATCAAAACTGTTATGTCCTGTTATTACTGTAGCAGCGAATTTAAACTAAAATTTGACTGGTTTTTGATTTGAATCTTGTATAAGTGTCTTCTTGAGAGTTTTAGTTCACTGAGTCTATTTTCCAACGGTATAAGATTCATAAATTGCGAACTTATATAGCTCTAGTTATGGTTTTTCAAAGAATGCTGCGAAAACTAGAAAATCCGCTTTCAATTCTGTCCGCATGGGCTGTTCTGTTTTAGTGTGGTTTTGGTCTGAAATTTTGCTACCACGTAACCTCCATTTGATCAATAAATGTTGTTAGAATCTTGGTTTTGAAAATGGAATGGAATGAGGGTTGTTTTGGACGAACCAAAGGTTGTAAAAGAAAAGAATTTCGTATGGCAGTTTAGAACTTCAAATTTTCAGTCAACTTTGGGGGCATGGATCACTGCCTTCCCGTATGATTTTTTGGGTAAATTTTGGTACAAATGTAGTTCACATATTGTGGTTTGTGCCTGAAAAATTTGATGTTTTTCCAGTATCATTTCATTGCCCAAATGATGTTCCAAAAATGACTCTTCAAAACTGGAAAAAAACCAAGCTGTCAGACAGCTTACTGTCCCAAGTTCAAATGGCTATAGCCCTGGAGTCAAAATTGAGCACCATTGGTGGCGTTAGAAACTAGACTTCAAGAGATTTCCAACGGTATATGGCTTGCATGCTAACTCATTGTCTATCAATCCCAGAAAATTGGCAAAGATAGCCATTTTTCAAGACTGATTTGCCTATTTTTGTTTCTCACGACTTCTTTTGTCGTACTTTTGCTCATGTTACAAAACGAATCTTGGAGTGAGTCCTTCTAATGAATTGTAGTACTCTGAGTCTAGTTTCCATAGCCGTAGACCTTGCCTAATTTCGATGAGTGTAACCTAAGATATGGATTGAACAAGGAACTGCGATAGTTTGGCCTTAGATGATTTTAAGTAGTTTAAGTTAAGTGTTGAGTTTTAGTTGTTTGGCTAGTGTGTGATAGTTGAACTTTGGCTCAGGTGACCCAGACTTCGTCGAGGGTGACCCGACTACCGAAGTTTGATCTTCTTGCTTGCTCGTCTGTTTCACCGACTCACTGTGAGTGTTCCAACTCCTTCTCAAAATGGAAACCTTTTTATTGTTTGCAAAGAAATGACTTGTTGAAATGAATTTGAGTTAGTTGAAAGACTTGAATTTCATAAGAAATATGCTTGAACTGTTTTATGATTTGAACTACCATGTGAGTGCTTTCTCCTTTTCGTGTGATTTTGGGAATTAAAATAAATAGTGTGCTGTCTTGTGACAAATGTGACGTCGTTGGGCGAAATCCCTCAACTAGTCTACTTGTTGGGTGAAATCCCTCGTGTAGTATCAGTGAATTGATGTGATGTCGTTGGGTGAAGTCTCGACTAGTCTACTTGTTGGGTGAAATCCCTCTAGTAGTTCAGTGAATTGATGTGACGTCGGTGGGCGAAGTCCCTCGACTAGTCTCCTTCGTTGGGTGAAATCCCTCAAGTAGTTTCAGTGAATTATTGTGATGTCGTTGGGTGAAGTCCCTCAGCTAGTCTACTTCGTTGGGTGATGTCCCTCGAGTAGTTTACCTGGTATATCCAGGCAATACCCATTTACGTGTTTATCTACATGTTTTAAATTTTAAACTTGAAGTATGATTTGAACTATTCTACTTGAATTGCAAGTCTTTTGGCACTCACTGGGCTTTTAGCTCATTCTTTCAAATTTGTTTTCTTTAACAGGGATCGAGAACCCGAGTGAAGACATGATTAGTTAGGGTTGGAACTTATCTTTTGAATTTTGCTTTGAAATGTTGAATTTGATGTTTTGGGTTTGTAAAAATGAAATTGTGGTCGTACCTTAAATATATTGGACTGTAATTTGAAAAGCTAAGTTGTAAGTTGAATTTAGTAATGTTATTAGTTGTGGTTGATTTGGACTGGTTATTTACATTTATTTTCGAAGTGTTATTAGTTATTCGAGCAAGTGAGTCCTGACGAGAGTTGGGCAGGCGGTCCGCCGAACCCTCTGGTTCACCTTAGGGGGAGGTGGGGTCATCACATACTATAATTAAATGTAGATGATTATGGACTTTATTCCTAGACTAGTTTCCTTGAGCTAGAAGGAAACTAGATGGTCAAACTAAGGGACAAGCGACATCTCCATGCTTTGTACGCCTTTTGTATGTCCGCCATGGTGGAATTGGTGTCATCTCCATCTCCTTTGTACATTACAAATGTAAAACTATTGTAAACATTTTAGATCCTCACATTCTTCCTATTCCTAATGTAGTACATTACATGATATTGGGAGAAACCTTGAGTTACATTCAAGGGGAATGAGATGAGAAGAGAATTTACATTGAGAATATATAGAGATGGCAGGACACACAGACCCTATTTCAAAAATACCATAGCCAAAACCATACATACATTCAACCATTCACAATCACAGTGGTCTTAGTCCATAATTATCCATCATGCATTTATAAAATACAATATTAAATGAAAGCATAAATATTTATTTAGTTCTAATCATGCATCATTATATGCGCAAGCCTTTAAACTCAAAAGGCCTCAATTCAAGAGGTTTAAAAATTAATTGAATCAAATTCAATTGAAAATTTCTAATTTCTGAAATTCAGTTTTAGCGACAAAAAACTTTCTTTAGCGACAAAAATCTTTCATAGAGAAATTGTCGCTAAAACTTTAGCGACACTGTCATAAACCAATGTCCTATTCCCTTTTTTCATTTTTAATTTCCAAAAAGAATAAATACAAGGAA
The DNA here is from genome assembly GCA_013103745.1 of Gardenia jasminoides. Classification (NCBI taxonomy): domain Eukaryota; kingdom Viridiplantae; phylum Streptophyta; class Magnoliopsida; order Gentianales; family Rubiaceae; genus Gardenia; species Gardenia jasminoides. Next base: position 3,209,488 of record CM023101.1, read on the forward strand.
TAATTTTTGGCAATTCTAATGATTTGGAAACTATATTTTATTCATAATAAGACATAAATACAATTTCCTAATCACTTTAGAAATCAATACTAATTTGGAAGCTCATATTTCTTAGGAAAACTTATTTCTTAAGGAATATTAAATAGTTGCCAAATTTCTTTCCAATTCCTTTTGCTTTAAATTATGGAAAGCACATTCTAAACTCATTAAAATGAGTTTCCTTACTTTAAAATCATGATAAGAAGCTTTTCCCAATTGAATGATAATCCAAGTTAAAATTAAGAATTTCTAACCTAACTAGAATTTCCTAATTCGTGTGTTTTGAAAATTTTATTTTAAACCATTTTAGAATTTCAAATACTAACTTTAGATCACTTTCTTAATTTAATCTCATTAAATTAGAAAATTTCTAAAAGTAATTGAACACCTTCCAAATTTAATCTTATCAAATTGGAAAGTTCCAAAGTTGGCTTAATTCTTAATTGTAGTGTCATTAAAATTAAGTAAGTTTCCAAAATTTAATTGAACAACTTCTTTTCCAATTTAGACTTGTAAAATTTCTAGAAAGTATCTTAATTCTAATCATATTAGAATTATAGGAAATTTCCATGTTAGTGTAGAAAGCCAAACGAAAAAGGAAATTAATGACTAAATCTTATTTGTCATTGGAAACTAACTTTTCCTTATAATTCCCGTTTCCAAAAAATTTCCTGCAATAGTTAATAACCAAAAACCTTTCAAGTTCGTCACCATCTCATGGCTAGAACTTTGAAGCAACGAGGATTAAGAATTGCAAACAAAATAGCCAATGTAAAGTAGCACTGAAACACTATGACAAAAATTAGCATTTCATGCAACTTCTAGCAATGAAATTTTTGTTCCAAAATTTTTCCTCACTTGAGCCTAACCAGAACCATATCTTGATGCAACAAGAAGATACGTGATTGATCTATTGAGCATTATCATCAAAAGTAATGCACATAAAGGACAAACCAGTTTAAAATATTCTGTCGAGGAAAAACCAACAACGTTAGGCATGATGATATAATCATAGTCCGTGTGTTGTTATGTTTCCTGGCAAAACCAATCACGATTATATCATGATTTATTAAAAACCGATCTTCCAATCACAATCGCGCATGCATGATATGCATAAAAAGCATACATGCTAAAATTGGATACAAGCCGAACCAATCACCATTGGAACATCATGCCTTCGTTTCTTCTGTGTTCTAGAGTGTGTTTGGGAGTAGAGTTTTTTGCCCAATTTGTATAAAACTTTTTTTTTTCTACTTTACCTATAGCAACGCTCAAAAAACTTTCAAAGTTTTTAACATACACACCCAAAAAACACTACAAAAAAAAAATTCTTCATTCCTTTCCTTTTTCTTACACAAAAAATACACACTAAAAAAATTTTTCCCCTTCCTTTTTTTCCTTCTTCTTCTTCGCCAAACATCCACTCACTGTCGACACTGGTCATCACCTCCAGCGCAGGCACTCCCTCCCTTTCCTCTCCCTCCTCTCCTCTCCTCTCCTCTCTTCCTCTCTCTCACCTCCTCTGCTCCCCACTCTCCCTCCCTCTCCCATGCCTCTCCCACTGGTGACCCGATCTAGTGAGTGGGGGAGAGGGAGAGGGAGAGGGGAGTGGTGGAGAGGGGAGGAGGAGAGGGATGAGGAAAGAAAAGAAAGAAACAAGAAGAAGGAGGGGGGGTCGGGATGGTGTGGAGGAAAGGAGTGGGTTGGGGGAGAAGAAGAAGAAAGAAAGAAAGAAAAAGGAAAGGGAAAAGGAAAAGGAAAAGGAAAAGAAAAAAGAAAAAGAAAAAAAAACAAAAATCAGGAAAAGATTTTACACATCCAACATCCCAAAAGTTTTTCTACAACTTCTACAGTAAGTTACAGTAGAGTTTTGGACAAATACCCAAAAAACTCACTTCCAAAAGGGCCATGAGAAACCAGTTATGTGCATGCCTCCTCTCCTTTTTTTTTTTTGTTTTTTTTTTTTTTTGTTTTTGGTGATGAGATCACATAAGAAGGCAACAACGCAACTTTGACTTGATTGAATGCTTCAATCTTTTCATGAATTTTTATGCCATGAAAAACAACCTTTTTCAAGAAAATCCATTGGATGAAAAATCATCAAATTTTGAAACCTTTTCAAAAATTTTAATTTTTTATCAAGCCCATAATTTCTAAAATCTCTTGAATCGCATATTATCAAATCTAATTCGACATACATGGCAACTAAATGAATAAGTTACATGGTTTAATCAAAGTTGGCTCTGATACCACTGTTAGGAATCATAGAGATAAACGCAGCAAAAATTTAAAATTTTGATTCCTTTCAATAGATCGTCCTTTGATTAAATCCATGTAACATAAAGTTAGTTCAAGAAAATTACCTCAATCCATGAACTCCTTGAACTCGGTGAAGATTTGACGCAGAAGATGGCCAAGAGTCCACATAGCCGTACATGCGTCCAGCCTCTAACGGTGATCTACACAAACCTACTTAGTTAGAACCTCTAAGGTTGAATTAGGTTAAACTAAATTAGTGTTACCTATTGCCAAGACAACCACACATAAGCCTATTGAGATAACCTTAATTTTTCACCGTGAAAAACTCGTCCCAGGATGAGAAATAAGAGATGCAATTTTTTCCTTATTTTCTTGGACAAATTTTGGGTATTTTTTCTCTCAAGACTTTTCTCCAAAATCTCACAAGACAATTTGTATGATGATTCATCTTGCGAGCTAAAACTTAGTGTGTATTTATAGACAAACAAGTTGTCAAATCCTTATGAAAATCTGAAATCAATTTCCAATAACATTTAGTTTCTTTATTCTAATACAACTCTTGTATTTGGAAGACCAAAACTTATTTGCACTATAAGTTCCTCAAGTTTAATTTGTCTCCAAATTAAACTATAAATTATAAAAACTTATCTATCAGTTCCTCCTTGAAATTCATTTAAAGTTAAGAAAGTTCTTAATGTGTGTGACCCATTAGGTTCTCATATACGTTGGCAATAAATATAAACTATAAATTCTTAATAAATAAGAAATAGATAAGTTAAAACTCCTTTTAATTTATCATTGATTCTACTAATCAATCAACTCATACTTATAGATCAAAATTGGCATCTAACAATGCGTCATGACCACCCAAGTAATGAGAAAAGTCAAGTAGATGACTTCACCTTTCAATGAACGTTTACCATGTAACTAATATTCTTTTACCACACTTATCTCGCATTAATTTTGGAATATGTTGTGACTATTTCATTGTGTGATTAATGTTTTTTTCTCTTATGCCAAAATATAACTCCAATGAAGAAGTTCTTAGAAACACTTTCTATTACTCTCCCACATATCGCTAAGATTTCCGAGTTATAATTCTACAAGTGGCCAGACACGAGATAACGCCTCTTCCATAAGAGGTGGTAAATTCTTATAGGCTATTCACCATTGTTCCATATTTCAAGTATACACCCATTTGTTAATGACGTGAGCATTCCCTTTTACGGGAGCAATCATATAACAAAGAAAGTATAGCTATCCATATTCAAGATACCATGATAACCTTAAGTCTAAGGATCACTTATATAAACGTCACTTAGAGATTAATCCTTTGGCACCTAAAAAATGTCTCCATATGGATCAATCTAGTGAATTTGATCATACCATCAAGCATCCATATACTTGTTTAGGTGTCTCATACACCATAGTAGATGAGATCTGTTACTTCTCATATAAAAGCAGCATAGTATATGCTAGTCTAACCGTATTAACAATGCCCTTTCTTGTTAATATTATGACTAGACATATTTAAGAATAAATCTTATTTATAATTGAATGAATCTCACCATCATAACTCTTATAATTTCATCGATTAGATTTATTCTGAGGGTTGTATCATACTTATATGAAAATATAAGCAATCAATATAATAAAGATGTTATTTATTATAACATAAATAGTTAACGTGTATTGATTGGTTTTAGGGCACATGCACTACCACTTTATCATGGACTTGTGATCACCAGTCACAGTTTCAGAAGAGTTAACATGAGGCCTGATTTCAGTACTGTAGATGGCGTCATAGTATCGGTTCCAAAGCATGCCGCCTCCGTAGCTGAGAGAGTCCTCCAAATCGGGAAGAACTTGACTAATAAGCACCTCAGGTGGAATGTAACCGCTTTCAGATACGGCCGCAATGTAACCGCAATGGTTGTTGGCCACCGCCAAGATCTATCAGAAAGGCAATAATCACGTAGTCATAGTTATGTGTATAGCATGCATCTAGCAAGCTTCCTTCGTCGGTGTTTTGGCCCCAGTGGACGGCAATTCCTGCACTTCTGAAGGCCTGATCAGTGAAGATATCATCAGCAGGGATCTTATGGCTAAGAATAGTGCTCCAAAACGGGCAGCCATTTTTTTTTCTTCAGTTTTTTTTGCAGGTTTGCTTTGGTGGGTTTTGTTGCCCAATGATGGACCCTTTTATAGATGAGTTCAGCTTTTTGTGCGGCGAATTGAAGCATGCCAAGTAGTACCCAATCTTACCCTCAGCACTATAGCTCTAAAGCTAGTCACGGTTCCATGTGCCAATGATTAAGACCATCCCTTTACAGACACGTGCCTAGAAAATTCCAAGCATCTCTGCAAAGAATGCCAAATGAGTACTTGACTTTTTTTTCACTATCTATGCACTGTCAGTTTTAGATACCATGAGATTTAATTTTAAATTCAAAATTTACTTTTTACATAAATAACATATATATACCTGTTGATATAAAAAAATTTCTACACTGACACTGTATAAAAATTTAATCCTATTAATAATAGTTGATAGTTTTACCTAAGGAAAAGTACATATTTGTTGTTTAAGTATCCACATTAATACATTATTGACAACAAGAAGTAAATTTCCTTGCTTATCATTTCAAATGTAGCACAGTTTTTTTTTTTTTCTTTGGTTCTCTGAGAACTTGCACGTGCCATAATCTTATCAATAGATATAGAAGATATTTAAATGAAAACCAAAGTTCAAAAAACGTACTCAAAGACAATTTGATAATTAACTAGAGTCTTTTCTAAGTTTAGCCAAAAAATGAGAGGGGTCAAAAATGGGTCTTGATAATGAAACCCAATTAGCTTGTTTCGCTTCAACTTATATTTTGGTAGACTCAATTTCTCAAACTACTTTTGGACTGTATAGCCATGTCAATTTTCTTTACAATATGACTAGCAAGGTTGGGTTGCTTATGTAATTGCCCAGGAAAGTTGACCAATGGTTGCCTAGATAATTAAACCAGGCGTCATTATTAAATTAAATTGCTTATGTGCCAAATTTTTTGATTTGTTGCTTTACCGAGTTGAAGAATTTAGGAGTTGATGCGCCAAAGAAATATTTCCTTATGTCCCGATTATTAAAGTTCGGCAAGTTATATTTGTCATGTTGGCAGAGGTGTACTCCTAGCCAGTTCGGACTTCCAAAAATTTTTTGTCCGATTATATCTTTTAGTTTCCTAATCCTTTGTGACTAGAGTCCCTTGGATGCTCTACACTGGAGGATTGTGGTCACGGGCTTCACACTGCAAACAACGGCAGTGGAGTGTCATTCAGAAAGTAAAAATCATAAGTCCCTACTCAATGAATAGACATTAATTTCATCCCTATGGAAACAGAAACGTGTTAACCCTTGCACATGTTACGAGTTACTCAATGAAAAATCACTTAAAAGGGCGTGCTAAAATGAAAAGTTACCGTGTGAATGCTAATTTTTAGAGTTTTTGTAATATATATATATATATATATATATATATATATATATATATATATATATATATATATATATATATATACACACACACTATAACAATGTGATGTGTGTTAAACAAAAAAGTTGATTGAAAAATATGGAAAGAAAATATTCTAAAATTTTTCTATGAAATTTCACAATCCAAATAAGGCCAATCTTACAGGCTATAGTATTTTTTTTTATGACCAACTTCACTTTGCAGTTTTTATGCTTTTAATTAACACTGAGATTCCATTGCCACTTTTGAACATTTGCATGCAGGAGCCCGAAATTAAATCACTAAAAAAGAGTATAATAGGATAGCAAAAGATAAGCAATATTCAAAAGATTCAAAATAAGGCTTTGCAGTGGAAATTTATTTTGCCTTTTTGGGTAAGTTATATATATTGCAAAGCAATAAAATGTACGTTGCAATCATTGCAGTAATGCTGAAGTAAAAATTTACTTGCAAGGGCCAAACAAATTAACTGCCTTACATATTGATTCACTAGCGTCCAGTGTGCAATCAATGATTGTATCCACGAGATCGAGATACGTGAAGTTTCACTGCATGGATCTCTTAGGACAAGACTTGCCGTAACAATCTTGTGTGTCTTTACAAGTTTAATTATGACAATCTGCTTGCGATGACTACTGATTTCACAATCACTATCTTAGGGTACCATTCTATGAAACATTTCAGGTGTTATTTCTGTTTTTGTAGCAGAAGATTCGGTCATCAACTGTAAGAAAATAAGAACACCTACAAATCAATTGCCGGGATGGCAATTAGGTCTGGTCATGGCTTAGCGGGTTTGGTTGAAATTCATGTATCATGGACAACATGCCAACCCTAGCACGATGAGAAAAATTAAATCGGTCAACTTTGATTACGCAAGCAGGACTTGTTAATTATTCGAACTGGACATGAATAACCTATTTGCTCAATTTACTTACTACTCTCTTTCTTTGTTTATCTTTTGCCTTCTAAGCTTGGCAGTATGGTCGACTTTTTATAATAAAGTTTCCATAAGAACATAGAAAATTGCATCCTAATCCTAGATTTCATATATGGTGCTTGTAGTAATTTTTTGATTTTCCTTTTTGTACAAAGAAAAATCATGAATAAAAACAAACCACAACACTTTCACAAATAAAATACCTTATTTTCATCTAATATTCGTGATTCTGTTCTAGTAATACTAATTTATAGCCTTGATCAGTTTTCTTTTTATTAACTTTATGCCTTCAATTTTTATTAAATTATAAACTTACATATTAAACGAGTCAGATGTGTCAAATAGGTCAACTTGTATATGACCTCATTTGGACTTGTTAGTTTGGCAGGCTATTTAGGTCTGATCTATTTTTGATGTGAATCTGTGAAGAATAAACTCACACCTACTAATTTCATGTTAGGTTGAAATTGTGTTTTTGAGTCATTTCGAGAATTGTGAACAAAGCACAAAGACTCTAATTCAATCCTAAATTTTCTTTGGATTACATCCTCTCCTAAGAATCAAAGGATTCATGGACCGATCGCCTAACTCTCTGGACTCACTACGAACTCCCAAATATCGATCAAAACATTCATTCGTAAAGTCATCATTAAAAGTTATTAAAATTACCAATAAATTCTCACAAAATACAAACCCCAAAATTGCATCAAAATTACATTGATAATAACTCCAAAATACCATAAACCATCAAATTCATCCATTAATTTCAATCTTATACAAAATGAGGAAATCCTACAAAAGTACTAATTTCCTCAATTCACGTGCCTCATCTCGAAACCTGTTAAGAAAAATAAATTGGGGTGAGCTAGCATTTAAGAGGCCAAGAAAAGGTATGCAAGCACATAATCAAGCAGTAGGAAAGCTGTAAATTCAGATATAAAAGCGCGTAAATCAATCATTCACTTGTACTATTGTAATTTTCACCGTGAGACCAGATTCTCAAGGAATCACTACTCGAGGATTCACATTCGACAAGAGTCTTGGAGTTGGGTTCTGAGAACCCCTTCGAGCCTCTCTATCTACAAAGGAATATGCTAAGAACAATGAGCGTGCTCATACAGCAAAAATACACGTAAGGTGTAGGGTACGGGCCTCGTGGAGCCAATTTCCACAAGCAGCTTGAGTCCATTCCATTCCAAACGCGACTCTCCATCAACTTAGCAAAGGTAAAGTCCGTAGAATCTCCACTTGGTACAACCTCCGTCCAATAGTTCACCCTCTCGGGCCATAAACCAAACAAGCAAGTGAAAGGGTAAAGTTACAACGAGCAATACCGAGCAAGATCTCTACAATAGATCAAGCTCAAAGAACAGTACCTAAGGTTCACCAAGCTTCCCGACCAAACCTCTTGGTGGGTCCCAAGGATCCCCAAGAGGTTCTGCATTCCTGATATAACTTTTAAGTCGACTAATCACTCCAATCCATTCAGTTCAAGTCAAGTCAAGTAACAAGTCATGTTCATGTAAGTCAAGTAGGGAGGACGAGTGCGATAAAGTACACTCTCGCCTCAACATCATATTCAAGCAAACATGTCAGATAGTTCAACAATTCATGCACTTGGCACTCACCAATCGTCGAGAGTAAGTGAGAGCAATTCATGAGATCAATCAAGGTTCTCGGAGTTCAAATTTGGATCACTGTAGAATTCAGCACCACCTCCTAAAATATTTAAAAGCAATGAAAATAAGTTTCTAGTTTATCCACCAAATCTCATTCAAGAAAATCAAGTTCAATATCTTCCTCCTTGAGCAGAAATCTTTGAAAAAAATCGTAAATTGAATTATATAAGTCCAAATTTTGCACTCTTGGTACCGTTGGAAACCTATTTGAAATTTGTAAAACTTTTTAGAAGACACCGAGTTAAAATTCTGGGCAGAAATTGCCCAGATTTTCGAGAAAGAAACTGTTACAGTACCAAAACAGGGCACGTCAGGTTGGTCGACCAGCCCACTTTGTAAATTCACCAAAAATTACAGAAAATGAATTGGCCTCTAAAATTTATACAGTTTAAATTAATATATAATAAGTTTCAAACACCACCAACGGCACTCAATTCCAACTCTCGAGCAAGAAATTATAGCAGTTCAAACATGGCTGGTTCAAAAACCTGCGTTTTCTGAAATCCAGTTTTACAGGGTAACATTTGGAGCTTCTTTTGAGTGACGAATTCTTATTCAAAAATTACCAAATTTGGTAAACTAATACTTACACATATAATCTAAGTTCATACCAAAATTCATCCACAAAATCACACGGGAAGACTGTTTTATTAAAGCCCAAAGTGCACTCCGCAAACTTGATCCAAACCTGTGAAGTTTTGTCCTCTTCATTTATGAGCTTCTAAGTTATTCAAATCTCCACCATTTGACCTAATTTTCATAACCAAGGTAGTATTAAACATCCTAGGCCTAATGATGGTCAAAAATGATGGAAGCTTATATCAATTTTAGCATTAAAACAGCCCAAAATTCGGACAGCATGCTTTCCTTAAAATTTCCAGATTTTGATCTCAAATTAATACTCATTCTTGCTATAACTTTTGAAAAGCTTTTTGTGGGAAACATTAACAACCTAACTCTCATCATTCAAGCATTACAATCAGACCTTAAGCCCACAAAAATGCAGCTATGAATTTAAAAGAAAAACAGCAAAGTTTCAACTTTAGTTCATCAATCTTCACATGCTTTTGTTAAACGTTTTCATGCACCAAAATACTCATTTTTGCAAAGAGTCTAGCCCTTATCTAGACCATAATCTTAGCAGTGAATAATCACAAAATAATAGAGTTAAAACAGGGCAAAATAACCCCATAAGACAAGTGGCATTTTTGAACACTCAAATTCTAGATTTTAAGCTTTCATGGAAGAATTTTCAGTTTTGAGCAGTGTTTTTTGAAAAATCATAACTTGAGTTCTATAAGTCCAAAAATTACAAATCTTATACCGTTGGAAAATAGACTCGATGAACTAAAATTCTCGAGAAGACACTTGTACCAGATTTAAATCGAAAACCAATCAAATTCCAGCATAAATCTGCTGTTACAGTGAAACCAAAGCATATCAGTTTTGATTTTCAGTCCATTTTGAAAATGCACCAAAATTCACAGAAATTTAACTAGCCCTTGCAATTTATACTGTTAAAAGAACTTGTATTCTAGTTTCAAACTCAACAAACAAAACTCAATTTGGACCTTCCTACACCAAGTTACAACAGTTGTAAGTAGGCTGGAAAACCAACCCTGATTTCCGGAAATTCCAGTTTCGAAGAACAACTTTGAGACATTATTTGAGCAACGAAATGGTACTAGAAAAACACCAAATTTTTCAGGAAACAACCTCAATATGTAAACTACTTTTCCACCAAATTTCAGCTAAAAATTCACATGGAAAGGCTACGATCAAAGCAACCAAAAACAGGGCAGCAAACCTTTCCTTCCTCTCGGTTTCTCCTCTTCTCTTCCCTCTTTCATTTTGGCAACAAATCACCACAATAAACACCTCACACACACACACAAGTTCATCAACAGCCCCAAGTTCATACATAATGGGATTTCATAGAGCCCATTTTTCATCAATCAACAATAAAATCTACACAAGGAGCTTCAAGCTCTCTTAGCCAAATAAATGAAAGAAATGAGCAAGTGTTTTGGGGTTTTGCCAACTTACCTCTACTCAACAATCAGCCTAGCTTTTGGTGGATGAATTAGCTCACACAACCCTCAATCTTCTAAGCTCAAAACCAGCTTCTCCTCTTCCTAGCTGGATCAAAAAACTAGCACCAACCCAAGCTTTTTGTTGGAAACTCAATGGTGGTTTGTGTTGGGGTTTTGAAGAATCAAGAAGAGGAAGAGGAAGAGAGAGGGCAGCTGTTTTGGATGAAATTTAAAGAAAAATGAAGAGAATGAACCGCCAAGAGGGAAGAAAAGAAAGAAAAAAAGAGGGTGGTGGTTAGTTTGACTTTTGGGGCTTTTGTGGAAAATGGAAGAAATGAGGGAAAATGAGTAATTTGGACGTAAAACCACTTTTTGTCAGATCGGATCAATTCCTAAACTAACATCCCGGTTTCTCTCATTTATATATCCCGAATACATAGTCTAACATTCGAAACTTATGTCTAGTAGTCGATCCAAGGCCCGAATACGAAATTTAAACATTCAAATAGTTTAAATTGAAAACGTAGTTTAAACGTGCAAAAATGCATTTTTAAAACTTTTCGTGCTGTTACAATTGATATACAACAATCAAATAATTCAACCCAATTTAATGAAGTAATTTTATGAATATATGGAATTTAACAACTTTATAAACTGAATTGATGGTTATGTTAGGAATTGGGGCATCAGGCACAGCGGAATTTAAAAATTTTAGCCCCAACTCCCACCAGGAATCCCCTAGTTCTACGTATGACTTCATAAATGGAGGTTCTGAGGATTACCTTAATCCGCAGATGAAACCTCTGAGACGTTTGAGAGGGCTGAGAATTCCCTGAGCAGCAGTCCACGTGTCCTGCCTCTACTGATGTCCACGCGAGAAAGCTCCTGGATCACCTCTTGACCGTCTCTACGATCAGTGTGTGTGTGCGTGTGAGAATGGGAGGTGCTAGCCTTCACTCACACTCTCAGACTGTCTGAGTATTTTTTCCTACGTTAGTTTTCTCTCCGAGAGAACTTTTCTCTGCTCGACTATCGAGTATCTCTCTCTCTCCCATCGTAACATCCAATATTAATGAGAGAGAGAGAGAGAAAGAAGAGAGAAAGGGAGAGGGATAGAGTGGTGGTTTGATTCAAAAATCAAACCACCGTAACATCGATCTCCTCTTATCCCTTTCGTTATCGACAAATAAAGATAACACATTTATCTTATTTGTCAGATGACCCCAGGATTTATTTATCTTTATAATTAAACCCCAGAAGTATTTATTTCCAAGTCCCTACTTGGACACACAATTTAATCCGTAACCCAATCTCTATGTGTGATCCAATAGGTCCCAATTACACCGGTAATAATTATGAATTATAATTTAAAAGAATTAGATAAAATAAACACTTTTATTTTATCATTAATTACAATAATTAATTATTCATAATTATAAGTTGTGGCGGTGTCTAGCAACACATCACAACCACCGTGTATTGAATTGATCAAGGGAAATTCGACCTAACCTTTCCATGGAAAATTACCGTGTAATTATTATCCTTTCACCATTGATATCCACTAGTCGGGAATAAGGAACAAGTGCCAATTCCCTTAATGACTAATTAATTTTCTAGTTCCCGAATTAACTTAGATTAGATTAACTTGAAGACACTCTTCAATTAATCTAATGTAGTCACTACTAAGGTTACATTCCAACTAGTAACCTTGGATATCACTCCCACTAATGGAGTGGTGAATCCTCTCTTGATCACTCACTATCTTTCCATGCTTCACACTACCCCAATTTCTATTCTTTAAGTCACCCCGGTGAGTAACAAGAAACAATCAAAGGTAGTGATTCACACTCAAGATACTATGGTGATCTCAAGTCTAGGATCACTTACACAATTTCCCATAAGAGATTCAACCATTGGCACAAAATATCCTAATGGGATCTCTGTGTGGATCACTCCAATGAATTATTACTCTATAATTCATCTACACATTAGCCTAGGTATCCCTATACCATGGTTGATGAGAACAACCACTACTTACATTAAGTAGGGGCTAATTGTGTACTAGTCTGTCCGTATTAATGATGTCCTGTCTCATTAATACTATGACTAGGGACATTTAAGAATATTTATTATAAATGTGATTGATATCTCATAGTCAGCAACTCTTGTGACTATCATCACATTAATAAATATTCTAAGGACTTTTACCAGTTATATCATATATTAAACAGATAAAATTGGAAGTTCATAAAACACAAAACTTTAATTAGGAATGTATTTCAACAATTTAATTGTTTTTGGGCATACATTCCAACAACCTCCCACTTGCACTAAAACAATTCATTTATAACTCTTAGTCCAAATGAAAATACATGACTATCATGTTTCTTTTGAGATAGTACCTTAGTAAGAGGATCAGCTATGTTATCCTCAGTGGGGACTCTCTCTATCTTTACATCATTCCTGGCAACGATTTCCCTAATAAGGTGAAATCTTCTAAGTACATGTTTGGACCGTTGATGAGACCTAGGTTCCTTTGCTTGGGCAATAGGCCCATTGTTATCACAATACAGAGTTACTGGATTAACAATGCTCGGAACCACACCTAAGTTGGACCACTAACTTCTTGATCCAAACGGCTTCTTACCTGCCTCCGCTGCAATGTACTCGACCTTTGTTGTAGAATCTCTGTGGTGTCTGTTTGGAACTCTTCCAGACGGCACCTCCGTTGAGAGTAAAGATGAAACCGTGACTTACGGTCATCCTTGTCGATTGAAGCTTTCATCTGTAGCCCTTGACCTCCAATTCACCATTTCCATATACTAAGAACAAATCTTTAGTCCTTCTTAAGTACTTAAGAATGTTCTTAACAATGTCCGATGACCTTCACCTGGATTAGCTCAAATCGCCGGACACTCGTGAGCATGGGAGACATCCGTCTTGTACACAACATAGCATACATAATTGATCCAATTGCGAAGCATATGGAATATTATGCATCTTGTCAATCTCGACTTGTGTCTTAGGACACATGCTCTTAGAAAGGCTTATCCCATGAGACATAGGTAAAAGCCCTTCTTAGACCGATCTATGCTAAACCTCTTTAGCACTTTATCTACGTATGTAGATTGTGAAAGACAAGCAGCCTTTTGGATCTATCTCTATAGATCTTAATACCGATGTAGGCTGCCTCTCCCAAATCTTTCATGAAAAATTCTTGGATAACCAACCCTTTCGATTGTAACATTGGGATATCGTTTCCCATTATTAATATGTCATCCACATATAATATCAGGAAAACAATTGAACTCCCACTAACCTTCTTGTAAACACAAGGCTCATCCGATTTTGAGAAAACCAAACTCTTTGATTGTCTCATCAAAGCGGATGTTCCAGCTCCTTGATGCTTGCTTAAGTCCATATATGGACCTGCGGCTTGCACACACTGGAATTTGGTGATGTAAAGCCTTCGGTTGTGTCATGTACACATCCTCTTGCGCATTCCCATTAAGGAATGCGTCTTTACATCCATCTGCCAAATTTCATAGTCATGATGTGCTGCTATTGCAAGCAATATCCGAATGGATTTAAGCATAGCTACTGGTGAGAAAGTTTCATCGTAATCGATTCTTTCTGCTTGTAGCCTTTGGCCACCGCCTAGCCTTATAGGTAATCACTTTACCATCCATGTCGGTCTTTTCTTGAAGACCCATTTGCACCCTACGGGTTTTATCCCTTCAGGTGGATCCACCAAGGTCCATACCTTGTTGTCATACATGGAATCCATTTTGGAGTTCATGGCTTCTAACCATTTGGAGGAGTCTGGACTGTTCAGAACCTCTTGGTAGGTAGTAGGTTCGTCATCTTGTATGACTAGCACATTATTCCCCGGACTCACAAGAAAATCATATCTCTTGGGTGCGGAGCGTGCTCTTCTGACCTGGCTCTTGAACATCCACGACTTCCGCTTGCACTTCATCACTATGAACCCTTTTTCAACAGTCGTGTTTGTTTGGACATCTTGAACTTCTTCAAGTTCCATGTCAGTTTGAGTGTCTTGAACTTCTTCAAGTTCTATTCTACTCCCACTGTCCCTTTCTAGAATAAACTCTTTTTCTAAAAAGATGGCATGTTTTGAGACAAATACTTTGTTCTCAGTTGGTTTGTAGAAATAGTATCCAATAGACTCTCTTGGATACCCCACAAACAAACACTTGTCAGACCTAGCTTCAAGCTTATCTGACTCTGCCTTCTTCACATAGGCTGGGCAACCCCAAACCTTCATGTAAGACAGTTTTGGTTTCTTTCCTTTCCATATCTCATATGGTGTGGAAGTGCCTTACCTGGTACTCTATTAAGAGTGTGGAAGGCGTGTCTAGAGCATATCCCCATAACGATTTTGGGGCACTCGAATGGCTCATCATGGACCGCACCATATCTAATAGGTGCGGTTTCTCTTCAGATACACCATTTAGTTGTGGTGTCCCCGGAGGAGTCCATTGTGGAACTATTCCATTGTCCTTTAGATAAAACCAAAATTCATCGCTCAAGTATTCACCACCACGATCAGATCGTAGTGTTTTAATACTTTTACCAGTTTGTTTCTCTACTTCATTTCTGAACTCTTTGAACTTTTCAAAAGATTCAGACTTGTATTTCATTAAATACACATAACCATATCTTGAATGGTCATCTGTGAAGGTAATGAAGTACGAGAACCCACCTCTTGCTGTGATTGTCATTGGACCACATACATCAGTATGTACCAGCCCAAGTAAATCACTGGCCCGTTCCCCTTTACCAGTAAAGGGAGTTTTGGTCATCTTTCCAAGTAAACAAGCCTCGCATACGTCATATGATTCATAATCAAATGAGTCCAAATACCCACCTTTGTGTAATTTGGAAATGCGTTTCTCATTTATGACCAAGCCTACTGAGGTAAGTTTTATTCGTTTATCTAACTTCATTCTTTTTCATGTATATTGAGAATTTGGTTGTCTAGATCTAGAATATATAAACCGTTATTCCAATTTCCAGAACCATGAAACACACCATTCTTTGAAAAAGAACAACATTTATTCTCCTGGGTTATCTTAAACCCATTTAAATCCAAACAGGAAATAGAAATGATGTTTGTTGTAAGTGCTGGAACATAATAACAGTTTGACAATTCTAAAATTAACCTACTGGGTAAACTAATGTAATAAATCCCTACCTAAAGCGACAACCTTTGCTCCATTGCCCACACGTGGGGTTACTTCTCCTTTACCCAACTTTCTCGTCCTTTAGACCACATAGATGTGCAAATGTGAGAACCACATCCGTATCTAATACCCAAGAGTCAGATTTGGAAGTAGAAACATTTATCTCAATCATGTATGTACCATGAAGCTTCCCCAAGCTTCTTCTGACTCTAGATAGGCCTTACAGTTCCTCTTCCAATGTCCATTCTGTCCACAGTGGAAACAGGTTGCCTTGGATTGGTCTGCCTTAGCCTTTTGGGCTTCTTGGCGAGGCTTGTTGTTGGCTTCTTGGGCCCTTTTCCTCTTCCTTTACCTTGGATGAAGCAACAACAAGCACTCCAAGAGCCCTTCACCTCTTGATCTCTTTCTCGGTTTTAGCACATTCAATAATTGAGGTAGGTGTGTCTTTGCAGTTGTTCATCCGATAGTTCATATGGAGAGAAAGAATCTGAGACCGAAGAACTAAATCAACATTTAGCTGGTCCATCTTGAAGTCCAATTCGCTAATTTCTCAATTACCCAATCAACTTCAAGACGTGTGGGGCAACGGGTGCTCCTCCGCCATCTTGCACCGAAGTTCTTTAGAGGTGTCATATCTCACCGTCCTAGATTGTTGTTCAAACAACTCTCTCAGGTGCTGAACTATTTCATATGCCCCCATGTTCATGTGCTGCTGTTGAAATTGGGGAGTCATAGAGGCTATCATCACGCATGAAGCCGTTCTATTGTCATCCCTATGCTTCTTGTAAGCATTCTTATGATAGCGGTGCATTAGGTTCGGGTTCGTTAGGCATGGGCCCATCAAGTACATACTCGATTTTTTCGTGGGTGAGAACAAGCAGGACATTTCGATGCCAGTCGAGAAAGTTTGTGTCGTTTAGTTTACAATCAGAAAGGATGGATCGTAGGCTCAAATTGTTACTCATTCTACAACAAAAAGAAGATAGAGTTTATCAGAAAAAGTTTTGTTTGATAAAATCATAAAACTTCCAAAAATTATGATTTTATTCCCACTATTTTTCCAAATCAATTACCCTCTAAAATTGATCCGAGATTTTCTAAAAATCCATAGCGGCTAGAATCCTGTCTTAATTATTTTTGACCTTGAGTGAATCTCAACAAATCAAAATAATTTTAACAGGTAGGTACTCTACCAATTACAACCCTTTGTAATTTCTGGATCCGTTAGGTATCAACTCTTGATTTTACATCCTAACCCTTGCCTCTAAAATTCATGGTCTTGAGTGAATCCCAACAAACCATAGTTTTAGTTAAATCAAACCCATCATTCTCAAGAACATTTCTTATAGTAAAAAACATGTAGTAAGTAAGGCAGTTTTGGGTGAATCCCAACAAACTAGCACTTAATAACCACACTTTGTTTTATACTATAATGATGGAAGGCTTGTCTTGATTTAATATTAGTTTTGAGGGATTTATTTCCCTTTTCAAAACATTTCTATTTTAGTTTGAAATTTTTGAAAAACATTTGGCGGTCTCATCAACATTCATGCATATAAATATTTCAGAAATAAATATAGCATAAATAAACCGTAGATGGTTGTGGATATTCCTAAATTAATTTCCCCGGCCATTAGGAAAATTAACGGTTGACTAGGGTAAAATCGAATTTCCACCTTCTGGTTGCCTTGCTCCTTTCTTCATCTTCCAATTTACAATTTCTACACTAGAAACATAATTTCCTATCATCTATTCCTATCTATTGTACATTACAAGTAGAATATCAGAAATCCTGAGTTACATTCAGGGGGAATTAGATGAGGAAAGAAATTACAATTAGAAAAATGAGAAAGGCAGGACACGCAGGCCCTATTTATTAAAAACACAACCATTCAACCATTCCACAATCACATTGGGTTACTATCCACAACCATCCACCATGCATCCATATGAATTTAAACAACTTTAAATAAAATGGAGAAATAATCATTCACGGATTATTTAGATATATACGTATATATCAAGATCTCAAACAAATTTTGAGACCATACATGTGCAGAGAACTTTTGGTAAAAATAATTTTATTAGGTCAATTTAATTCCTAACAAAATTAGGAGATAATTGGAATATTATTTGAATTAATCAAATTTAAATTCAAATTAATTCCTGACCCAATAAAATATGAAATGATAAACATCAGAAAATTTTAACAATTTAAAATTGGATCAAGAGAAAATTTTCCGAAATTTAAAACTCAAATTTTCAAAAATTTATTTCACAATTTCGCCTCGGAAGGATCAGCGAGAAGATCCGCCGGTTCATGAATCCATGCTCCGGATCAATTTCTCAAGACACGCAGGATCGGAAGTTGATCCGAAGCGTTGGATCCATACTTCAGCGTCAAACGGATCAGCATGAGTTGATCCCATGAAGCCATTTGGATCCATACCTCGCGTATCTGTTTCTGAAACTTCTGTGAAGGATCCGCGAGACATATCTCGCGGATCCCGCGGATCGTAAACCGAGGGCGCTAGGGATCCGCGAATCGGATCCGGATCCGAACCCAGCCATGGATCTCACCATGTTTCTGAAACGCGAGAAGCATCCGCGAGAAAGAACATCGCGAATCACTCACGCGGATCCGAGTCGCGAACCTGATCCGCGAGGCAAGCCTCGGGGATCCGCGTCGCGGATCCGTTTCGTGAATCGCTGGGCCAGCAGCCAACGATTGGCCGTCTCAGATGCTCTTCACAGATCAACAGAGTCCAACTCCAGCAATTCACAGTCAAAATTCCAGCAACTCATAAAACATGAAATCAGCAATTTTTGCAATCTATCCAGTAAAGTTCAAATTTCAAAACTACTTTAATCATGTTAAAGCTAGAATTTTTCAACCAAATACTGCACACATATATACATACATCATCCAAACAAAATTAACCCATGAACAACAATATACAAATCATACGTAAATCCTAGAGATGGCTCTGATACCACTATTAGGAATTGGGGCATCAGGCACAGCGGAATTTAAAAATTTTAGCCCCAACTCCCACCAGGAATCCCCTAGTTCTACGTATGACTTCATAAATGGAGGTTCTGAGGATTACCTTAATCCGCAGATGAAGCCTCTGAGACGTTTGAGAGGGCTGAGAATTCCCTGAGCAGTCCGTGTCCCCTCTTGATGTCCAAGAAAGCTCCCGGATCACCTCTTGACCGCTCTACCATGTGTGTGTGCGTGTGAGAATGGGAGGTGCTAGCCTTCACTCACACTCTCCAGTATTTTTTCCTACGTTAGTTTTCTCTCGGAGAGAACTTTTCTCTCGACTATCGAGTATCTCTTCTCTCCTATCGTAACATCCAATATTAATAGGAGAGAGAGAGAGAGAAAGAAGAGGAGAAACAGAAGGGAGAGGGATAGAGTCTGGTGGTTTGATTCAAAAATCAAACCACCGTAACATCTGATCTCCCTCTTATCCCTTTCTGTTATCTGACAAATAAAGATAACACATTTATCTTATTTGTCAGATGACCCCAGGATTTATTTATCTTTATAATTAAACCCCAGAAGTATTTATTTCCAAGTCCCTACTTGGACACACAATTTAATCCAGAACCCAATCTCTATGCGTGTGATCCAATAGGTCCCAATTACACTGGTAATAATTATGAATTATAATTCTAAACAGAATTAGATAAAATAAACACTTTTATTTTATCATTAATTACAATAATTAATTATTCATAATTATAAGTTGTAAGCGGTGTCTAGCAACACATCACAACCACCGGTGTATTCGAATTGATCAAGGGAAATTCGACCTAACCTTTCCATGGAAAATTATCGTGTAATTATTATCCTTTCACCATTGATATCCAATTAGTCAGGGAATAAGGAACAAGTGCCAATTCCCTTAATGACTAATTAATTTTCTAGTTCCCGGAATTAACCTTAGATTAGATTAACTTGAAGACACTCTTCAATTAATCTAATGTAGTCGACTACTAAGGTTACATTCCAACCTAGTGGCCTTGGATATCAGCTCCCACTAATGGGTGGTGAATCCTCTCTTGATCACTCACTATCTTCCATGCTTCACACTACCCCCAATTTCTATTCTTTAAGTCACCCCTGGTGAGTAACAAGAAACAGAATCAAAAGGTAGTGATTCACACTCAAGATACTATGGTGATCTCAAGTCTAGGATCACTTACACAATTTCCCATAAGAGATTCAACCATTGGCACAAAATATCCTAATGGGATCTCTGTGTGGATCACTCCAATGAATTATTACTCTATAATTCATCTACACATTAGCCTAGGTATCCCTATACCATGGTTGATGAGAACAACCACTACTTACATTAAGTAGGGCTAATTGTGTACTAGTCTGTCCGTATTAATGATGTCCTGTCTCATTAATACTATGACTAGGGACATTTAAGAATATTTATTATAAATGTGATTGATATCTCATAGTCAGCAACTCTTGTGACTATCATCACATTAATAAATATTCTAAGGACTTTTACCAGCTATATCATATATTAAACAGATAAAATTGGAAGTTCATAAAACACAAAACTTTAATTAGGAATGTATTTCAACAATTTAATTGTTTTTGGGCATACATTCCAACAACCTCCCACTTGCACTAAAACAATTCATTTATAACTCTTAGTCCAAATGAAAATACATGACTATCATGTTTCTTTTGAGATAGTACCTTAGTAAGAGGATCGACTATGTTATCCTTGGGGACTCTCTATCTTTACATCATTCCTGGCAACGATTTCCCTAATAAGGTGAAATCTTCTAAGTACATGTTTGGACCGTTGATGAGACCTAGGTTCCTTTGCTTGGGCAATAGGCCCATTGTTATCACAATACAGAGTTACTGGATTAACAATGCTCGGAACCACACTAAGTTCAGACACGAACTTCTTCATCCAAACGGCTTCCTTACCTGCCTCCGCGGCTGCAATGTACTCAGCCTTTGTTGTAGAATCTGCTGTGGTGTCCTGTTTGGCATACATTCCAACAGGTTAAACAAGGTTTTTAAAATAAAAGGAAGTAACGTATGATACAATTGTAATTAAAATGATCTAAATTAATTATTTAGAAAAATAAATAATTAAACAATTAGGTCAGATGAAAATAAATTTTCGGGTCCTCACACTTCCCCTTTCTTTAACCATTTCAATATCCAGTTACACCAAAAAAATGAAAAGAAAGAAAAAAAAGAAACAGTGAACAACCATGAATTTAGTTTTGGCATTTTCCAACATGCTTCCATGCTATGACCGTAGGGCTGTTACTTTTTTCCTTTTAATCAAATTTTATATTGAGTCAATACAATATTCATCCGAATTCAGCCTTCCTCACGTAAAAGGTATATGATTACAAAATTGCATACAAATGACCAAATAAATTAAAGAGGGCAAAATTCAAGAAGACTAATAATATAAAAAATCCAAACGTTCATAGCTGTCCACGTTAATTCTCACAATTTTCAAGTTACAGAAACGAAATTTTGCAAAAGAGGGCATACTTTGGTGGTGGCTCAGTGGCGATGAACTGGAAGATTGGGCTCTTTGATGTTCTGTTTTATTCTTTTCTGGGCTGTTAAAAATTAAATTTGGGAAGATAACGTACGTTGATGATGTGTTGAAATCTCATGAAATTTTTTTTTTCGAAAGATGGTAACATTGAAGAGCGGATGGTTGACGATCGCTGCGGGGAAGATGATGCGGATGATTTTTTAGGATTCCTAGTGAGTGTTTTTGTAGTTTTTCTATTTCTCGTATTAGATCTAAGTTCTATTAGATTTAGTTGTAGGATCTGAAATGTTTTAGTTTCACCTCATCAGACCTCCTTAGCATTTGGACTTGAATGATTTCATTAGCATGTCTAGGAGAAAAGCAAATAGTACAGTTGGAAGCATGCGCAGATGATCTTGAAAGTATAAGTGTTTTATCATTTGATATTTTTTGAGTTTCATAGTATAATATTTAATTGATTTTTTAGAAATGTAGTATTTAGCATTTATTTTTCAGATCTATTTGTATTTGTGTGTTATTGATGTAATTTTTGCTACTAGTATAGATTTAAGGAAACGATGATATTTTTGCCCCAAAAAAAAAGGACTGGGGAATTAAGCCTGTGCAAATGTGCGAGAGGGGGCTCTTACGTATTCCTTAGTTAGTAAGCAAACACAGTAAAATGGTATGGACAAAATTAGAGAAAACAAATTTTGGTCCACTACATTTCATAAACTGCTCAAAAAGAAAAACGTCTTTCATAAAGTACGAGACTGTCTATGAACAGGTATGATGTCCAGCCTGAGATTCAGCTTAGATGACTCGCGTTAATTGTCTATTGCATATTTGCATGTTTAGAAAATGCATTTCCACGAAATCTAGTCTAATAATTTCACTGTTCCCCCCGTCTCATTGAGTTTGCATTGCATTAAAGATTGTTCATGCGTCAATCACTTGTCCTTGTTTTTTTCCCCTTTGGGCCATGAAGTAGATTGACAGCACTAAGTTTAATACACACACACCCGCGCGCAAGAGTTGTTTTCATAGCACATAGATTTTTTTTTTTTTTTTGGTTCAAAGAAGATCAATGTTGATTTTTCACTTGCCTCCCTTGATGATTCAAACTTGTTACCTATCAGTGTGAAACATATTACGAACTAAGCTACATTTCATTAGTTTATTATAGGCCACAATTGCATTCATATAAGTTTTCATTTTGACAAGTTTTCTATTAATATGCTTTTAAACATTTTTATTCATTAGACAACTTAAAACATTGCCTCTTAAATTAGTTTTCTTTTTTCAAATTGACAGTTTCAAACCCGTAGGTCTTACAATACTTGTTTGTGTTCCATCACCTCCGAACAATGCAAAATCTTATAAGGCTCTTCTAGTTGCTTCTTCCGTCATTGTCTCGATCAATGGAAACTCAATGATAATTTGACCTTCTCCTTGTATTTTCATGTTTTGTTGACTATGCACTAATCTCTTTAACCTTGCCAATGTTCATTCAATTTCCAAATCAAGTGGAAGAGTTGCACGTATAACCCTGTGTATATATCAAAATAAACTACAGTTAATTTATAGAAAATGAAATACAACCTCCTATCTTATAAACACTTAATAATTAACAAATATCATACAATGTCTAGACTAATAAAACTTGCTTAGCCCTAGTATTACCGAAAATCCCTGGCAACGGCATCAAAAATTTGACGAGATTGCAACCTACACTCTAATTTTAGCCCCTGCTTCCTCATTTGCCGTAAGTATATAGGTCATTAATTGTATTACAAATAAATAGGATCTTTCCCAAGAGAATCTCAATCAAAGTACTAATGCCTTTGGCTTACTCTATTATCTAAAACTATCATAAAATTACTTACACAACAAGACAATAAGTAAGAGCTATAATCTAAACTAACTTTCATGGGAATTTACTCAAATCACACAAGTGTTCTAGGGCATAGATTAAACTAATTACACTTAATCATGGAAATAGACATTAATTTTGACCAATTACTTGTCTTACTAGGGATGGGATTCGCTAAACCAATCAGAACTTGCTTTCACCAATGAAACAAATTAGCTAACACTTGGATCTACCTACTTTCATGCTAAAATCTCAACTATCAACTTAATCAAGTACAAGAAATCACTTAACATCCACCTAAGAGTGCCACTACTTTCACGTGCCTACTACTTAAGTTTCTTCTATCTTTATTCCATTGTTATCAAATATTTTCATAAATCATCAACAACTAGGATAACTTACAAATGGAGATCAAGCACTCACAAGTGTTAAAGAGAACTAGGACATACAAGCATGGTCAAAATAACATCAATCATCCATATCAAGGTATGAAAAGCTTATTCTATCTCTAGAACAAATGGATCTAACTAGACATGCTAACTACAACAAATAATCTCATATTCAAGACACAATTACACATTCTTCTAACAATAAAGAGATTAGGGATTAAGAAATGCTCATTCAAATGAAGAAACAAATTTTCCAAACTTCATCATCTTCATTGCCATCAAAATATAACTTACATCAAGTGTTCTTCAAGATTTTTCCAAGAAAAGCGACTAAAACTACATCTACAAGTTAGAGAGAAAAGAAAGTCCTCCTCTTTTTTCTATTCTGCTATGTCCCCCTTTCTCTCTTCTCTTCCGAGACTCCCTATATACCCACCAATTATTGTCTAGAAATAATTAGTCTTAAGAAATGCAAAGATACTTGTTCAAGTCTCTATCATCTCTAGCCGAAATTTCTTTTGAACTAAAGGTTAAAAGCAAGTATGAAAAGAGTACAACTTGCTCTTCAAGTTGCAGAATCGAAGTGGGATCTAAGAATTCAATCTGAGGTCAGATCGGTTTCACACCCCTCAGATCCAATTCCCCTGTATTTTTATTTTTGCATGTCCAACATGATTTGATATCTGGTCATAATGGATTTGAGGTCGGGTCACTCCTCTTGGATCAGTCTTCTAATTTCTAAAGTTTATGTGAGACTTGGAAACATGGGGTGCAGGCCTGATCCAAGTTCAGATCAGCCTCCCCTATTTCTTCTTCAGCATTTTTTTTCATTTTGTAAGCAATCTCGACTCTTCAATATTTCTTTAAAACTCGAATTTGCTTCAACAAAATTTGACTAGAATATTTCCCAATTATTCTGCAAACATAAATGAAACTTCAAATCCTACAAGAACAACATTAATTTGAGCATTAATCCATTCAACTTCACTCATTAGCAAGAAAATGTCACTTGGAGAATTTTTTTTACTAAAAATGATTAAAAACTCCCAACCAATGCCAGAAAATACCATAAAACTAATACCAATTAACACTTAATTATAAGTAAAATAAACCCTTATCAAATTCCCATTGGATTCCAAACTAACTATAGGAGTCCTAGGCATAAAAATAGGGAAACAAATATGTGACTCTTTTTGGAGCAACAAATCCATGACTTTACGTGAAGTTGTGCTATCAAAGATTATTTAAGAATAGTGCTAGTGGAACACTTATTTGAGTCTTCAATGCAACCAAATTTTAGCTATTTGTAAAGTCTAAGTTTCGAAAATTAATTAAAGTACCAGTAAAAACTATAATTCGTGAAAAGGTTTACAATTATTTGACAAAGCATTTAATTCACTTCAAGAAAAATATTTAATTCACTTCGTTGAGATAAGATATGGATTTTTGTTGAATGAGTAATTTTTGTTAAAAAAAAATGTCAAAACAAGATCAAAAGCAGGGCAAACAAGAGGCTAGGTTATGGCGGCAGCTTGCAACTATTTTTCTCTCCTTTTTTTTTTTTAGAAATCAAACTCATTTCATTAATTTATATGAACAAGCAGCTTTACAAGGGAGCAAAACTCCTAATACATCAAAAGAATTCCTACACTGATCGCTATAAAAGTAAAAACCCGAAACAAAGAATAGTTAAAATAATAATCCTTGGTCCAATCTCCATTCTAATGCAATTTTCAGATTTTCCTTCGCTCTACGAGCTCTGGGGCCATGAGAGACATACACACTACACAGTGAATCATACAGACCACTGTGTAGCTCAGACAAACTGGATTGCTAGAAGATTCATTCGTTCTTCTCCTCCTACAAATGCCAAACATTTGTTGCCAAGATCAGTCTTTGACATTAGCAACAAATGAATCAAAGCAAGTATGTTTGCTCCACTATAATACTTCCTACTGCCATCTCATACTATCTCGACAAAGCAAGCACATTCTTTGGACTTTATCCCATACACAATGTGAAAAATAATAGTTGAAAAACAAATTCGCTATACACTCATTTCCAGAGCCACAGATTACACATAATGGAGACACATTGACAACACCCCGCAAAGTGTGTTATTAGCCATCAATCATTCCTTTATAGCCAACCTAAATATAAATTCCAAAGCTGAAAAATCTAATAAGATCTCCTAATTCTTTTTAAATTTTATTTTTTTGTACTAATAAGATCCATTCTAGCTAATAGGAAATGTGCGTTTTTGTATGTAAAACGTTGATTGAAAGAAGAAAAACAAGATTTTTTGCTGGACAGAGAGATTGTGTCTAAAGTATATGCTAAAGAAGAAAATATGTATTGTGGAAGGGGGGAGAGAGAGTGTGTGTGTGTGTATGGGAGAGAGAGGGAATGTGTATACATAAAAGTGTGTGTGCAAGATAGAAAGAAAATATGCGTATATTATGTGAGTTTGTTAGATAATTCTTTTGATTGAATATTATTGTACTTGTTCAACAGGTGAGCAAACTGGGTGATGTAACTTTTGTGCAAAATTTTGTACGCGTTACTAGCATCATAATTATTAAAAATGATCACTACCGTTACCGCGACCGTGGCAAATTACCAAAAGTCTTATTCTTCCAACTTTACATTCTATTGGTTTCCCATTTATTCATTTATAAACGCTTGTGGCTTTGCTTTCCTGCACCACGATATTTTAGAGTTGAATCCTTTTACCATCACAGACGCTGTAACATGGGAAGTTACAGACGCCTATATTCCCAGTTTCCTGAAATTTTAAGAGAAGCTCCAACAACTCATCTTAATTGCAAACTCGACCTTCTGCTAATATTGCCGCCTTCCTAATCTCTCCAGCCTCTCCCACCTCTTTCACGTCTTCCAACTTCTCACGTCTACCTTTGCACATTGTTTGTGTCACAATCTAAAGAATTGAACTGAATTCTAAAGGATTTGGAGAAGAATTTGGGAAGAACAAGAAAGGAAAATTGAGAAAGAAGACTGCTGGAAGTAGTGAGAGAAAGAAAAGAGAAGAGAGATGTCAGAAAGAGAAAAGAAGAACATTATTCATTCATGTGCTTTCTAATTGCATCTTCTAGCCTTTTTATTATGGCCGAGTGAGCTTGTTGTAACTGACTCTTAAAATTGGTTAAATTGCCTAACTAACTCCAGCTAAGCTCAACTAACTGCCTGTGAATTTAAAACTATCAAAACGCAAGCTATGTTGTATAAAACAACATGAGTATAGTCTGCATTTCTGACATTACTCCCCTCTTGAGAACAAGCTTGCCCTCAAGCTTGAAATTTTGGGAACTGATTCTCGATAAAGCTTTTATCTTCCCAAGAAGCTTCGTCTTCTCCCAGTTGATGCCACTTGATTAAGTACTGGATGGTGGGCTGTGCATTTCTCAGAATAACTCTTCTTTTCAGTACCTTTTCTGGGATCAGCAAGCATTGATCAGAGTTGTCAACCTTAGGCAACGTCTGTTGGACTTCCTATACTGCTCGTACCTTCTTTTTCAGAAGAGATACATGAAAAATAGGATGGATTTTAGCATTGGTTGGTAGCTTCAATCTATACGCAACCTTTCCCATCTTTTCGATCACTTGGAAGGGTCCATAAAATTTTGAAGCTAGTTTTAAGTTCTTCCTGATAGCTGCAGATTGTTGCCTGTAAGGTTGCAGCATCAAAAATACCCAATCACCTACTGAAAATTCTCTATCAATTCTATGGAGATCCCCATAGTGTTTCATCCTGTTCTGAGCCTTTGCCAAATTTTGCTTGATGTTTGATATAATGCGAATCCTTTCCTGAACCAAGTCAACTGCAGCAGGTATTATGGAATCATGAAAAGGCCCCATAGGAATATGCTGTGGCTTGTACCCATATAGGACCTCAAATGGGGTCTTCTGCAAGCTGGTATATAGCCACTTGCTCCACTGATTGGGGTGCTCACTATACATGAATCTCAAGTAGTTTTCCACACACTGATTGACTCTCTCACTCCCATCGGTGGGTGATAAGTAGTACTGCGTGTATTTTGAATGTCTCTTGCCAGAATTTACTTGTAAAAATCTTATCTCTATCTAAGATGATAGTTTCTGGCAGGCCATGTAATTTATACACGTGGTCTATGAACAACTGAGCTATAGTTCTTGTAGAATAAGGGTGTGACAGTGCAATGAAGTGTGCAAACTTAGTTAGCCTGTCAACTATTACCATTATGGTGTCAAGACCATTGGAGGTTGGCAGTTGCTCTATGAAGTCCATAGTCAATTGAGTCCATGCTTGTTTAGGGGTCTCCAGTGGTTGCAGTAGACCTGGGTAAGAAACATTCTCTGATTTGCTTCTCTGACATATATCACAGGCCTGGATGAACTGTATAACATCCTTCTTCATCCCAGGCCAGTAAAAAATAGCTTTGATCTTCTGTAGACAGCCCTGCTGTCCTGAGTGTCCTCTAATAGCTGAAGAGTGTAATGCCTTTATCAGGTTGGTCCTGATTCCATTGGCACTACCCACATACAGTCTGTTTTGGAACTTGATAAGCCCATTTTCTAAAGTATAACCTGGGTTGGAGTCCGGATTCAAAAGGAGCTGTGCATGTAGATGCTGAGCTATTTGGTCCCCATGGTAACTGTCTGCCAACTCTTGGATCCATAGGGGTTGGACAGTGGAGATTGCTACTAAGCACCCCATTTCTATCTTGTGCTTCTCTGATACTGCTGCTGGTTGTCGTCTGGATAAGGCATCAACAGCTCCATTCTCTATACCTTTCTTGTGCTGTATCTCATAGTCCAGCCCCAATAGCTTCGTGAGCCACGTGTGCTGTAATGGGTGTGTCAGCCTTTGTTCAATGAGGTACTTTAGAGCCTGATGATCAGTTCTTATTATAAAATGATGGCCAACCAGGTAATGCTTTCACTAAATGACAGCCATCACCACTGCCAATAGTTCTTTTTCATATACTGATAACCTAAGGTTCTGCTGCGAGAGAGCTTTGCTGAGAAATGCTATAGGATGTCCTTCTTGCATAAGGACTGCCCCAATGCCATTCCCACTTGCATCAGTTTCAATGATGAAAGGAAATTGGAAGTTAGGCATGCTCAGTACAGAAGCCATGGTTATTGCCTTTTTTAGTGCTGCAAATGACTTCTGGGCAGTGTCGTTCCATGCAAATCCATCCTTTCTTAGTAGTTGAGTGAGGGGTTTGCATATTACTCCATAATTTCTTATGAACCTTCTATAATAGCCTGATAATCCTAGAAAACCTCTCAGCTCCTTCACAGACCTAGGTGTAGGCCAGGATAGTATACATTCCACTTTAGATTGGTCTATACTAACCCCGGACTGTGATATGATGTGCCCCAAATACTCCACAGATTGCTGAGCAAAAATACATTTTGACATCTTACAATACAACTGGTTTGCCTTCAAGACCCCCAGCACTATTTGTAAATGTTGACAGTGCAACTCAAGTGTAGGGCTATACACTAGAATATCATAAAAAAAGACAAGCACAAACTTTCTCAAGTATGGTTGAAAAGTTTGGTTCATGAGAGCTTGGAATGTAGTTGGGGCATTTGTGAGTTGGAATGGCATTACCAGATATTCAAATGCCCATGATGTGTTTGGAAGGCAGTTTTTGGATTATCAATGGCTTTGACTCTGAGTTGGTGATATCCTGCTCTCAAGTCCAACTTAGACATGTACTTAGTGCCATATAGCTCGTTCAACAATTCATCAATATTAGGAATGGGAAATCTATCTTTCACAGTTAACTCATTCAGTTTTCTGTAATCTATGCACAACCTCCAGGTGTTGTCTTTCTTTTTAGCTAGTAGAACAGGTGATGCAAAGGGGCTGCTGCTATGCCTTGCTATTCCATTGGTGATCATTTCAGCTACTTGCTTCTCAATTTTAGATTTGTGAGCATGAGGATACCTGTAAGGTTTTAGTTTGAAGGGCTCAGCTCCAGGTTTCAGGATAATTTGATGATCGAGTGATCTTTCTAGTGGTAATCCTTGAGAAGTTTCGAAGACCGAGGCATAATGCTTCAACACCTCCTGAATCTCCTTTGGAATGTCTTCTTGAGCAGATTCTGTTGCTGCCAACAATTGCTTTGAAGCACAACAAGCCTGCCTTTCATTGATAAAACCTCTGAGGTCCTTTCTCCTTATTAACTCCATGGCAGGCTAATTAGTATATCCTTGCAGGTGTAGAAGTTCTCCCCTACTACTGAGAGCAATGCTAAGTTCTTGGAAATCAAAAGTGATGGGGCTGTATTGACTCATCCAATCAACTCCTAGTATAATGTCCCATCCTCCTAGCTCCATTACCTCAAGATCAAAATGGAATTGATATTCTTGGATAATCCAATGAGTTCTTGGGCATATAGCACTACTAGAAACATCAGTGCCATCAGCCATGGTGATGATGAAGGGTTGTTGTACCCATTCAAAAGGTAAATTCAAGGCCTTGACCAGTCATTGATGAATGAAACTGTCGGAGCTACCAGTATCTACCAAAATCTTCACTATCAGACCATTCATATTACCCAATAACACTATACATTTTCTCTTAACAATGCTAGACAGCGCATTTACAGATAGTTCAGTTAAGTCTCCCGGATGGCCTGTGTACTCATCTTGCTCTCCCATAGCATTTTCAAAAGATCCTTCCTCTTCTTCTTCCTCACAGTTCACTAAGTTCAGCTGCCCTTGTTTGCATTGGTGACCGACTCCAAATTTTTCTCCACATTTATAGCACAAATTGTGCTTTCTTCTATAATGCAATTCCTCTGGTAATAATTTCTTGGTTTCTTTAGGAACAGTCTCCAACTTCTTGAACTGAGGAACCAGGGGTGGAACTTTGTACGAATTAGGATGACTAGGCAAGTTTGCAGGGTATTTGTACATTCCACATTTGGAGTCAATGTTGGTTCTCCCACTACCTTTGTTATTTTTCAATTGTAATCCTAAGGCAGATTCTTGTAATTCTGCTACTTCAGATGCCTTGGATAAGGTTTCGGGTTTAAACATTTTCACCATTGTCTTGATTTATTCCTTCAACCTGCTTATGAAACTTGATACAAAGTATTGTTGATCTAACCTTGGATTCTTGACCAGCATCAAGGCTTTCAATTCCTCAAATTTCTCCTGGTACTCCTCTACTGATCCTTGCTACTACAGCTTGTTGAACTCCTCAACAACATCTCTGGCACTTTTAGCTGAAAATCTCTCGCATAATAATTCTCCAAATTGTGGCCAGTTCAGTCGGGGGTATTCCAGCTTGACACCTTGAAACCAGATATTAGTAGGTCCTTCTAAGAACATTTCTATCACCTTCAACTTCTGGTGATCCGGTACTTGATAGTTTGTAAAATATTTCTGGCATTTCCGTAGCCATTCCCTTGGATTGCCAGAGGTGTACATGGGTAGATCTAGCTTCGGAGGATTTGGAATTACAACGCGACTTCTTCGTTCGAGGATTGTTGCTCCATTGTCTAGGTCAGAATTCAGTCTCTGATTCACTGGCGGCGTCGGAAGTATTGGATCCAAATTGGTTCCTTCATCCCCACGAACCTTTTTTTCCTTTAAAACTGTCTTCAATAGTGTGCTGATGCTGTTCAATTTTTGATCGATGATGGCCTCCATTCTTGCCTTCATATTCTTGTTATTGAGCTCCATTTCTTCATGAATTTTATGCTGCAAGCTCTCCTGCAGTTTTTCTTGGAATTGGATCATCGATTCCAATCCTTCTTGGAATCAAACTTCTTGCCACTCAACTTGATCTTCAATTGCTCTGTATCTTGTACTTTCTGCCATTGATGACTAGAGGTTTTTGGCCGAGGATCGAAAGCTCTGGTACCAATTTGTCACAATCTAAAGAATTGAACTGAATTCTAAAGGATTTGGGGAAGAATTTGGGAAGAACAAGAAAGGAAAATTGAGAAAGAAGACTGCTGGAAGTAGTGAGAGAAAGAAAAGAGAAGAGAGATGTCAGAAAGAGAAAAGAAGAACTTCATTATTCATTCACGTGCTTTCCAATTGCAGCTTCTGGCCTTTTTATTGTGGCCGAGTAAGCTTTTTGTAACTGACTATTAAAATTGGTTAAATTGCCTAACTAACTCCAGCTTAATCTCAACTAACTGCCTGTGAATTTAAAACTATCAAAGCACAAGCTGTGTTGTATAAAACGACATGAGTATAGTCTGCATTTATGACAGTCTCCTACTATTCCAGCCAGAACAAAAGTAATTACTCCTCTTCTACGACTCAATTTATCACATGGATGCTTAAGCAACTAAAAAAATAAAAAATAAATAAATCACTGGAGTGCCCTACCAAGACACCCATGTATCAATTCCTCATTTACACATCGACAAATCTACTTGTGCCGGTCAATAACAACAGTGGGGAGATAAACCCAAAACGAAGGTTTTTAAATTCTTTTCTTTTGTTTGGAATCACTACTGGACAAGGATGCCAACCCCCCTCCTTATTATTCATCCAAAAAATAAAAAATAAAAAACTTCGATCCATCCCAACCTTGGACGTCGGATTGGATTTATTTTGTGAGCTATTTTCTAGATTGGATTAACAAGTTGAAACTCTCTTGAGAAAAATTGCAGCAGGCTACTACATTTCTTTCCCACATAACGGCTTTCCTTTTTTCTTTCATTGTTGTTCCCTCAAAAAGAAAGTGTAGAACAATTAAAAAATTAAAAAATTTGAAAAAGCTAAAAGCTTGAATCAGAAATCAGTAATTCTTGATGAAGGTGATGTTGATAGTTTGAGAGAAGCTTATGATAAGAGGGTCATGTGCCCGTGCCCAATGTTTAAGTTGAGTCCCTAACCATCCTTCAAATTCCATCAAAGATTTGTTGAGATCCTATGAATAAAGTAAAGAACAAGATTGGTGTTGAGCTTAGTTAAGAAGCATTGGTGTTACTTGGCAGTTTGTTAGTTGAATTAATAAGTGACCATCTCATGTGTTGAGTTTGGCTCACATCAATAGTTGGTCATTAAAGCTGGTGCATTCTTGATTTATTTTCTTGGATTTTTATTTTTGTTTCTCTCTTATTCTGTGACTAGTCTATGACAACCAATTTTCAACATTTTAGGGGTAGATTGGATTTCATTCCTAGGAGAGTTAATGAGGTAAATATCTTTTCTATTGATCAACATTTAGATTCTTTAACATCTCTTGTAGAAAAGTTGGTTGTAGGAAAAGTGCAGTAAATTAGAACCTGTGGAATTTGTTATGCCTTGGGTCATTCAACTACCATGTGTCCTACACTGCAGGGTCGCTCAAATGCTCAAGTTTATCCTATTGGAAGATCCTCAAACCCATCCCAACCATGGTATGATCATTATTCAAACGTGTATAATCAAGGATGGAGGGACAACCTCAATCACAATTATCAATATAGGCCTCAAAGTCCACAGCTACAACCATATTTAATGCCAGGTAAATCTCTTCAAAAAATTATTGAATCACTAGTTACTAATATACATCAATTTCAATAAGAGACAAGAACAAGCATTCATAATTTGGAGAATCAAATGTGTCTTCTGGCATCTACTGTGAAACAATTGGCATCTCAAATTTTTGAACAATTGCACTCAGAGATATTGCCAATTCCGAACTAGATATGAATGCAATTACCTTGAGAAGTGGTGAAAAATTGCAAGAGATTCAAAGGGAAGAATCTAACTATGTGGTTGAAGAGAAAGTTGAGAAAGAAACAATGGGACCTCAATCTCTAGCCTCTCCAAAAAAAAGTCTACTAACAATCCCCTGTAATGGCATCTCCTTTATCCCTAGCTCCTAACTCTCATTCTATATTTTTTGTTAGTGAGATTGATTTTGTTATACCAAAAATTTTTGAGCTTCATGATAGAGATAAGTTAGGAGTTGCAAAGACTATTAGGTTATTAATTGATCATAATAAAGGAGTAAGTAAAGAATTAAAATCATAACTTGCATGCTTGAAGCCATCCGCTAGTCAAAAGAACAAAATAGCTCATGTGCCTAAAGATGAGCCAATTTCATTCAGCACAGAAAGTGGGCACCTTGTAAATCAATTCTGCATGGGATTGCAATGTCAAACATAAGAGGGGACTGCCACTATAGGAATTTGATTTGAAAACTCGAGATAGGAGGGGTTCTGAAAATTTGGTTGTAGACCACCTCAATCAATTAATCACTAGTAAAGAAACCACGCCATTGCAAGATAATTTTCCAGATGTGCATCTCTTTTCTATTCATAAGATAACTCCGTGGTATGCTGACATAGTCAATTATCTAGCTACTAGAGTGCTACCTAGTGATTTATCTAGAGTTCAAAAAGATAAAATAAAAGGTGATGCTAAATATTATGTGTGGGGTGAGCAATATTATGGAAATATTGTTCTGACCAAATTATTCGCAGGTGTGTCTCTGAGGACAAAATGCTTTCCATTCTTTCTTTTTGTCACTCATATGTTTGTGGAGCTCATTTTGGTCCTAAAAGAACTGCACGAAAAGTGTTAGAATGTGGCCTATTTTGGCCTACTTTGTTTCATGTTTAGTACTTGTTCTATGAAGCACGTGAAAATTGTCAAAAGACAGTTAAGTCATAGAGATCAAATGCCCCTCATTCCTATTCTTGTTTGTGAAATATTTGATGTTTGGGGAATTGATTTCATGGGCCCATTTCCTTCTTCTTTTGGCAATATTTATATTCTCGTTGCTATGGATTATGTGTCGAAGTGGGTAGAAGCTAGGGCTACTAGAACTAACAATTCTAAGGTTATTGTAGATTTTGTCAAGTCTCACATTTTTGTCAAGTTTGGTATGCCAAAAACAATTATCAGTGACCATGGAAAGCATTTTGCAATGCGTAGTTGAAACTTTGATGAAAAAGTATGGTGTCACTCATCAAGTGTCTACTTCATATCATCCGCAAAGTATTGGATAGGCTAAAATCTCTAATAAAGAGATCAAGTCAATACTTGAAAAGACTGTGAATCCAAATAGGAAAGATTGGAATATGCTTGGATGATGTACTTTGGGCTTATCGAATAGCCTACAAAACACCCATAGGTATGTCTCCTTACCGTCTAGTGTTTGGTAAAGCTTGTCACCTCCCTGTTGAATTGGAACATTGAGCTTATTGGGCGGTTAAGCATTGTAATATGTGGATGGATGCGGCTGGAGAACAAAGAAAGTTTTAGTTGCAGGAATTGGAGGAAATTAGAAATGAAGCCTATGAGAGTTCCCACATTTACAAGGAGAAGACAAAAGCATTTCATGATGATATGATTCTGAGGAAGAATTTTTCTATTGGTCAAAAAATTCTTCTTTTTCATTCTATGCTTAAACTCTTTCCAGATAAATTGCATTCTCATTGGATTGGACCTTTTACTGTTACTAATATTTTTCCTCATGGGCTATAGAGATGCAAAGTCCTAAAACCAACAAGGTTTTCAAGATTAATGGTCATCGCCTTACCTTTTTATAAGGGATTTCAAGCCTATAACGTGGAGGAGATGAACCTTGAAGAGCTATTTACTCTGACTAAGACATAGTTTTTCTAGCCAAAAATGCTAAAGAAAGGCGCTACTTGGGAGGCAACCCAAGAATTTTAATTCTTTAGCATTTTATGTACTTATTTCGTGTTTTTAGGTTCAGGTTAAGTTAATTTTGTTTATTTTGACAGAAGATTTTTTGTTGTAGGTTGCAAGTGCATTCTGTGAGTTTTTTCCTTTAGCGGTGCATTTCTTAGGCAAAAGACTTTCAATGATAAAACGTGCACACGCTTTATGTCAAATGTGAATGACATTTTTCAAAACCTTGGGTAGAAGCCTTTCAATGATAAAACATGCCCATGCCTTGCGAAAGGAAGTTTTCAAAAAAAAAATGAAGACGAATTTGACTTGATTGCTAGAGTCGAATACTTCTTTCCTCCCTTGGGGCTCAACACTTCTACTTTTCTTTTCTTTTCTTTATTTTATTTTATTTCCTTTTTATTTTCTCTTTATCACTAAAAAACCCTAGCACAATACTTCTCTTCTTCTTTTCTTGAGCAGCAACTACCACATGAGAAAATCTCACCAAGCAATCGTCTTAGATTAATCTATTTCAGATTTCATCATCCTTACCAACCATTTGTGGCAATCTTCACTGGATTATCTCCGAAACTTTCAAACTTTCACCATAAGTTGCTTAGACTTTTGATAGTAGAGTATTGGGTCTTCACTGGACTTCACAATTGCAATCGGAAAAATATTGATCACAAATACTTGTTTTCCTCTTAATACATCACTTCTGAATCATTTTGAGTAGCTTCAGTGCTTTTGATGGATAATTAGTTGCCTATTGGGGTTATTGATTTTTGGCAATCTATTGTGGCCTGTCAAAGCAAACTCACTCCAATTAATTCTAGGAATTCTCACGGATGCTTGATTGGTCTTTTTGTTTGCCTATTGTCTACTACATATACTGTGGTTGATTTGTTGATTTGTGGATGATGGCCAAGAAAAGGGTAGTGACAAAGAAACAAGAACCTAAGATGAGAAAAACTCCTACCTAGTCTAAAAAAAGGTCAAGTTTAAGACTGACATTAAGTATTTTATCAACTACTGATTAGAATTTTTAATAGGTTTTGTTGATGGATTTAGCCCTGAGCAACAAGAAAGATTCCAAAAGATACGTGCTAGACAGTTTGTTGCTGGTAAATCTGTCCGTCATCCTACACTTAATCATTTGAATATTGCTAGTGATGTGGAAAGCTTATTTGCTGCAATTGGCTGGCAACAGTTCCTCACAATAACTAAACCTTCTTACGTTGAATTGTGTTGGGAATTCTATACCACCTTCAATTTTGAGCGACCAAATGACTTAACTTTGAGTACTCCTGACGTAGTGAAATTTCGATTGTTGGGAATGAGATGAGTCAGTCACTTAATGATTTTAATATAGTTTTGGGCTTTGTTGATAAGGATGCTATCACATCTCTGGAATACATGAATAGTGAATGTGATTATAAACAACCATTTACTAATGATTATATTGATATTTGGCAGAGTGCTCTACCAATAAGCATGTGTATAATCCCAGCCAGTCTAAGGCTTCTTACCTTAAGGACCTAGTTTTGAAATATATCCAGAGATTCTTGGCTTTAATTTCTTAGGAAGGAAGGATGCATCAAGCACCCTCACTAAAGCCAAGTTTTACTTTTTATGGTATATGAAGAACAATGTCAAGGTTAATTTTGGTTGTTGGTTAGTTTCTCAGTTGCAAACTATTGTGACTAGGCCACATAAGCCATTAATTTTGGGGTCCATCATCACTCATTTGGCTATGCAAGTTGGTAATTTATTCCAAATTATCCCTACTGCACATGTAGCGCACCCAACAAAACCAATGGATTTGGCTTGTTTAGAGCACATGGGAGTTATTCGGCGTCTTGGTGATATATATCAGTTTTCACCTCCGGGAGCTATCTAGCCTTGCCCTCAACTTTGTCCACCTCCTTCAGTCACCTAACTATTATTGAGCTTTACACCTCTACAATGGCACAACACTTGGCAACGTATTTTGCTTTTGTTGGCTTCACACCACCACAACCTTAGCTTTGCTATTCATTCTGTTTTGCTCTTTATTTCCTACATTGGGGACAATGTAGTGCTTAGGTGTGGGAGAGGGGAATATTGGTTTTTGATGGAAGTTTTTAGTTACTTTTTAAGGTTTTAGTTAATTTTTAAATTTAAAATTTTCATTTTAGCGTTTGATGATTTCAGCTTGTTCACTAGTTTCATGTTTTTTTAGGGTTCATGTAGTATTTTGAAAATGCAATTGAGATGCAAATATGAGTACCATAACGTAACTAGCATGAGTATTCTATATTTCTTGCAATTAATTTGAATGATAGATGTACTAGATTTGACATACTATGAAACCATTGGGGAGCTTTCGGGTTTAAGAAGCACACTATTCAATTTTGCTCTAAATCTTTTGTTGAGTGTGATCATACCTGGTTAGATCATTCTTGAATTTGCTATGATATGCACATTGAGATCACAGTTGAATTTGATGCATTAAAATGATAGGGGCAATTAAGTTTAACCATTTTAGACTTTCTAAAAATCCACCCTGATTATATGTTTTCCCTGGTTAACTATATTTGAGCCCAGACCTTTTTCTTGGTTTAATGGCCTCTTTTGTCACCCTTAGACGTTTTTTGTTTAAATCCTTTCGTTTGAACCGTATGTCAAAGGAATATCTAAAGGTTCTAGCATGATGGTTTCAAGTATTATTTCAAGTGATGGAAGCTGGTTATGTCTGGAGTTTGCAAGTGTACTTATGTATCCATGCTATCAATATCTTGAAAAAATGAGAAAAAAAAGAAAAAAATTGAAAGGAAAAAAAATTGTGAAGTGTTCATGTATATATGTGTTATAGTGTGGTAGTTAGACAAAGTTTATTTGTTAAGTGACCACTTGCTAAGCTTCTTGGATTTTACCAATTTATTAGTGGAGCTGTTCATGTTAAATAAAGGGGGCGTTCAATTCATGCAATGAATTATGGGTATTTCCTTTGACACATTTAGCTAAAATTTTCTCTTTTATCCAGCCTTTTACCTAAACCCCATTACAACCCTTGTAAAGATCCTTTGATTTTTGCATTGAATTCATATTTAGTGGTGGTTGATAGGGTTTTTCTTTACTCCTCAAATTTTAAAAACCTTTACTACCTTATATTACCGCAAGTATACGGATCGTTTATTGAGTATAGGGAAGTAAGGTGTCGATCCCACGAGGAACTGTGGTTTTGCAAACACTAAAGTTTAATCACTTGCTTTATTATCTAGAAAACAACTAAAGGAAGGCAATTAAAGGAAAGGAAAGCTAGGATTAAGCAATTAAAACCAACCGCTAGGCGTCAAAGACATCCAATTGGTGGTAGATAAGCAAGTAAAGAAATTAGAGAGTTAAGTTAGAAAGTTTTAAGATCAAGTTGGAGGAATCCTAGAGATTTAGAATCCCCTATTATGTTTAGATTAAAAGTTAGTCAAGTTTATTATGTCCTTTCTCCAATGATTTGCTAAGGTATAACTTCCTTTTGTATGCCACCACTTTCGTTAATGGTCATGTGTAGTGCAAGATCTCATTTAAGATGAGCTAGTCACTCGGAATTGTTTTCGCCAATTCCTTAATTCCTTGGAATCTTCCTTGATCTATTTTCATAGAGGAAAGAGAGAAACAAGTTAAATAAGTTCAATGAAGTTATAGTATGAAACCACAACCAACCAACTATATTCACTCCTTTCGTGAAAATATAAGTTAGTGTTTAAGAACTTAGATCTTATTGAAGGCAAGTTTTTCATTACTCATCAACATCAAATCATTTATAGTTGGTAGCTAATCAACCATAAAGCATAAGCACAGGTTTTAAACTAGCAAAATCATGGAGGACATAAATAACTTAACTACTTCACAATCACAACTAAAACAAGTTCATCCTAACTCTAGGATTTAAGAGGTTTAGCTAGACATCATGTTAAGAACATCTAAGCATAAAACAAACTTGCACAAAGCCATGAAAATAAAGCACAAGAGACAAAGTAAAGGAAGAAGGAATCTTATTCAATTTCTTGAAGTTTGAATTCTTGAACTTCTTCACAAGTTGATCTCTCAAATACAAAGTGCAAGAGTCCTTTCAACTATCATTTCTCCTTAAAAACTACACACTAAGAAATATAAGAACTAGAGTTAAAACTAATGAACTAGAGCTATTCTCTAGTCTTTTTCTCCTAATTCTACCACTACTTCCTCTCTACTCCTTTGTCTACAAAAGGCCCTATTTATAGACGAATGCATCCATAAACATCCAAAACTTCCTAATGTGAACACATGACAATTTGAGTTTCAAAAGTCAAGGAAAATGTCTTCATGAATCTTCATCCTTGAATTTCCTTCAAAAGTGTCTTCATGCATTGAATCCATTGAATTCCAACCTCAAATGAGTTGTAAAGTTGATGCAATTTGTGTTTTGGATTAGCCATGAGTTGTTTCTTCAACTTCACAAGATTCTTCACGTAACTATCAGCTGAAATTTGTCTGAAAATTGAGCTGGAAATTCTAGAATTCGACTGCAACTTGCATCTGTCATTTTCTGAAGATCTGCGAGATAGATCCGTGAGGCAGAGGCTCATGGATCGCATCGCAGATCTGGTCCCCTGTCTCTATTGAGAGGGATTCGCGAGCTATTTCATTTTCTCCAATTGTTGCATCGCGTATTGGGTCGCGAATCCTCTTAAAATTGCAAAATCTGAATTTTTGTTGTGACTTCTTTGCAATTATCCACTCATTTTCACCTCATTTGATGATTGAGTAATTAATCCTACAAAAACATGAAGTTTTCACCACATTAACCCACAAAAATGCATCTTTCTCATTTAAACCATAAAATGCAGAACTTCACTAGAAACCCTAGTTAATTAGCCATTAAAATAACTAAAACATACAAAAACTACATAATTAAACTTATTAAAAGCATGCAAAATATTGACTTATCAGTGGTGATGTGATAGATTAGCAAACTTATGGTAATGTCTTTCCATGGTACTGATTTGAGTACTAAAATGTTCTTT
Source organism: Gardenia jasminoides (assembly GCA_013103745.1). NCBI lineage: Eukaryota > Viridiplantae > Streptophyta > Magnoliopsida > Gentianales > Rubiaceae > Gardenia > Gardenia jasminoides. Next base: position 3,249,623 of record CM023101.1, read on the forward strand.
AAACACTTTGGAGTGCTGAGGTATACACTATTATCCCTGTGAGGTTGGTTGGGTCTAGAACATCCTAATTCTGATGAGATTGTTGAGAAAATGTATGGTGTTCATGCTAGTCTATTGTGCTATTTTATATTTGTCATCCAAGTTGGGAGTTTGTGATAGTGAATGCTTAAGGGCAAGTATTGTCTTGGTGTGGGAGAATTTGTTAAATCATTAATTGAGCACTTAATTTATGAATATTTCCCCTTTTATTCTGTCAAAATAAGGTGCTAATCGATAGATTCTCCTCACATTTGATTTTTGGTGTTAACTGTAGGACATCAGGGTTGAAATAGTCTAAAAGGTGTATTGGAAGATAAATTTTCAGAAGACTTTGTTTCACAAGGTACAGTCATGTCTTACCCTGCTATAAAATCCTGACGACACGAGAATTGAACCGAGGTGAGCTCAATGTTTATGATGATTGTTTGGGACACAACTTGATTTCCTTATTGAAACAAGACACTGTTAGTTAGTTTTGGGAACAATATATTCAGTTTCCTTTTTGTGAGTTTGGGATGTTGATTAGTATTCCAGTTGAAATAGGATTTTTATCCTCTTAGTAGGAATAGTATAGCTAGTGCTAGTATTAAAGGGGACAGAGGCAGAAAAAGGTAGGTGACTTCTCCTTTGTTTTTCTTTCCTCATTTTTATTCCTTTTCTTTTCTTTTCTTTTCAAAAAAAAATTAATCATCGTTAGGCTACAAATCGACCATGAGGAGTGGCTAATTCCATCATTCTAATCAAACACTTGGTTCATCAAATACTGTGAGATCAAATTGTCTTATTTGATAGATTTATTTACACGTATTTATATATTTCCTGAGTGTTCATGATTATGATTATTTTCTATAATTAAGTAACTGATCACTATTTAATTATTGGAATAATCAACTGCCATCTAAAATACCAAATCCATAATTGTTTGGTGGTTTTAGTATTTGTGGCAAGTGGCGTGATATGATTGTAGTAGAAAATTTTAAATTAGGTCACGGGAATATATAATCTAATCTAAATGAATAGAGCTTGTGTGTTTGCTAGTTAGAATTGGTAGCCCTTCTAATTGTTAATGCTGTCAATAGGCTAAATTCTAAGAGCTTGTTTGGGGTTGTCTAATTGGTAAGAGAAATAGTTACAGAGTTAATTGTGATTATCGATACAGTAAAGATTGGTAGATTGTCAAAGCTAGTTGACAATTATAACTAGTTTATTTGTAAATAAGTGATTTTTATTTTTGCATCAATGATCAGTTAATTGAACCAAAGTGGAGATTAGGCCTTTGACTAGAGACGTGTCTTTTGTTGATTTTCTTTTATTTAATTTTTATGATCTTGCTTTATTTTTAATTGAGTAAACTTATTAGCTAATTTTTCAATCCCCCATTTTGTTTCATAGAAAATAAATCATCCAGTTCCTGAGGATACGATCCTACTTACCATTATACTTGAATTCATATTTTTTTAAAAGTAGTTATTTTATTTTTGATGGTTTCGACACCCATCATAGTTTGTATGTAAGTGATGGTTGTTTTGTGAATTTAGTTAGCTACGTGTGTTTTGATCATTATGTCTTGTGTTTTATTATGTCTTCTCATATATGTGAGTATTGTTTTTTCTTTATTGTATGCTATCCTATGCATCTAGTTGGTTGTAGCATGTTATCTCATTGCCATTTGACTTTGCTAAATCATTCCATTGCTTTTTGTGTGGTTTCTTATGTGTTGAAGCGTGCCTCATTTTATTTCTTTGCTGATTTGTACCATATGATGCATGGGAGTCAAGTGTTGCTGTTTTGTTACCAACTTAGTACATTTGGTGATTGTGTGTGGTTTATCGTTAGTCATTCTTCAAATTTTATCTTCAACCCAGGAATCGAACTAAAGCCATCTAATTCTCGTGGAAAATGGAATTTTGGAGTTCCAATGGATGAGTGGTGCTTATGGGAAGTGAATTGGGGTCCTATGCCTTGGCTTGTGTATGACTTAAAGTTGGAGAGAAGACATGTTACATGACTTGTTATCTAAGCACTCTTGCCCAAGCTTCTTCAATCCAAATAAAGTGCTGATTCAAGGTCACATTTTCTCAAGAGGAGCCTAATGATACAAGGTTCATGTGCTTGTGTCCAAAGTTCAAATCAAGTCCCAACCATTCTTCAAATTCCATCAAGAATTCGTTGGGGTCCTATGAATAAACTGAAGAACAAGATTGGTGTTGAGCTCGATTAAAAAGCATTGGAGTTACTTAGCTTATTAGTTAGTTTGTTGGTTGAGTTAATAAGTGACCATCTCGTGTGTTGAGTTTGGTTCATATTAGTAGTTAATTAGTCATTTAATTAGTGATTAGTTAGATTGTTTTATTTATTAATAATTTGACCAGCTTATTCATTAATAAGGGTTGAATATTTGTCCTAGTTTTGTTGGGAAATGGCCAGTAATCCTAAGGCCGATTGGTTATTGATATTTCCTAATCTTAGTTGGAGTATTGTAAGGCTATAAAAAGTCTAAACCAAAAACATTTTTGGACAGAGAGGGTTATTGAAGGAATTTTCTAGCAAATTGATTCTTATGAGAATCATTTCTTTTGACTTTTAAAAGCTACCTTGAACATCTTAAAGTAGTTCTAAGATAATCATTGACTTATGAATCAAACAACACACTTGGTTGTGGCATCGTTCTACCCTTTAAATTCATTCTTGTGTTGTTCTAGAGCAAACTCAAATCCACTTCCAAACTTTGATAACTTGTCATGGGCTTGTGGGTAGGTTTCTTGACTCTTCAAGGTCTAGAAATCGTATCAGCTTCAATCAAAAATCAATAATTCTTGATGAAGGTAATTTTGATAGATTGAGAGAGGAGGAGAAGGAGAAAGACAAAATTGTGGACCACATTGAGACATTTTTATGTGTTTTACATATATTATTGGACAAACCGATACTCCTTTCCCATCTATTATAATCTACGGTTGGATTGTGTCCGTAACTTGAAACCAAATTACAAGCTATCATCTACTCATTTTCCTTTAGAGTTATAAGCAATAAATTTCCAATTCTTTCTCTTTGATGTCTTCTTACATATATTTTAGAGTTAACAGCATTAAACTTCTCTAAATTTTACCCTCAACTAAATAGATAAGGACTTTGTACCCTACTTTATGTTTTAGGGTAAAAGTGCCTCTTCTATATTAATTGTTATTTTAATTCTTTTTCCTCCTTTTTTGCTCTCTTTCTACTTATTCCTTTTCTTTATATTTTTAAAATTTTCTTCCTTCTCTCATATGATCAACTACTTTTTTTTCTTTACTAATTATTATGTATATATTAATTTTAATCTTATTAAACTTATTCTTGATTTATTTCTAGCTTTTATTTGTTTAAGAATTAATAATAATCATAAAATCTATCCTACAACAAGTATATGTTATCTATATGCATAAAATATTTCATACGTTACTTAAATCAGTATGTTTAGAGCTCAGAATAAATTAATTTTTAATAACAATAGTAATAAATTCAGATAATAATAACATAGTAGTTAATTAACTATACATTAATAAGTAAGTATAAATGTTAGTTATTTAGTTTTTTTAAGATATACTTTAAATATTAAGTAATTTAAAGTCCTGGTTTGCTAATATCTCTTTGGAAAATTCACCAAAATGGTCCCTAAAACTTTTCACTTAAACCAATTTCGTCCTCGTTTATTTATTTTAACCAATGTAGGATTCTAACAATTATTTAACTTCTAGTGTAGGACTTATACGTTGATTTTACGCACTTCCAGTGGTTTAGCAGGGGCAAAATCATCAGATTAGGTAAATGCTACAATTAACACCTCCGACAGTTAGAATCATTGTTAAATTGATTAGTTTGGCTCAAAACTAAAGGGGCCAAGCTTCGTCTCTCTTATGCAATTAGGGCTTCTCAATTTTTCAAGTCTCTATGCAAAGCAGCTTCAATAAAATGCATCAACGGAAGAGCTATACGTATGGGGCTTCAAGTTCGAGTAGCAGTCAACAATCAAGGCATGAGGGTGAAGAAGGTGGGCAATCACCAGGGTTGAGGAGAGGAAAGTTCGAGTTCTATAATGGAGATGAGATGGTGTTTTGTGATTGTCAGGAACCATGTAGAAGAGTGACTTTATGGACATTATCGAATCCAGGAAGAAGGTTCCACGGATGCAAGAATTATGGGGTAATTAATTTTATTTCATAGTGTTTCGGATTCAAAGGATATGTTTACTGAAATCTGGGCTTGTTTAATTTACAATAAAAAGGCAATTAATTTTTTTTAGCTAATGGTGTAGCAGTAACATTTAATACGGAGATCAAAATAGCAAATTTTCCTGAATTTTATTATGATAATTTTTTTATTTTGTCAAATTATTAGGATATGGGTGTGTGTTATTAAAATCTAAATTTAGTAATTTTGAATAGGAAGCACGTTAACTTAACCTGTATAGCTAATGGTAGTGGCAACGGTCATTACAGTCAGCAAAATAGCAAATTTCATTTGATTTGGATTCTGATAATTTGATATTTTGGAAATGTATTTGGATACAGGTATGCACTACTGAAATATGAAATTATTTAAATTTCAGTAATTTCAATAAAAAGCAATTTAATTTGTGTAGCTAATGGGGGTATCATCATTTATTGTAGCCACCAAATGCTTGCAAGTACTTTTTATGGTACGATCCACCAATGCCGGAGATGACGAAGAATATGATGGCGAAATTGTTAAAGGAACTAAGGGAAGCTGAACAAGAGAACTATTACGTCAAAACTAAACTTACAATGTTGGAAGAAGAGAACAAGATGATGAAGCGTGAAATTAGAAAGCTTAAAGATGGACAGAAGTTGTTAGTTTTGGCATTGGTTTGCTGTAGCCTTGTATTGGTTTGTATACTTATCAGTAGCAACAAGGAAAAACAAAGTGTCAAGGATTTGGGGCTCTAAATGTTGCCTTAGATAAATTAGAAACTCTATGTTATTAGAGTTAGGCTTTTGGTTGCAGTAGCTAAATTAGAAATTGTATGTTATTGGATAAAGCATTTTGTGTAAGAGCTTGAATGGCTGCGCTAAGTTAGCCTGTTATTGTATTGGTATTAGTTTGGTTATGAGTAAGAAATGAACTTGGTGGTAGGATCATTTGTGTAAGTATGAAATGTAGAGGCTGGACAATTCGAGCCTCGAAAACATATGTAGTGGTTGTGGCATTTAGTTAGTTAAAAAAAAAATTGGCAAAGTTTCGGTTTAAAAATGGACATTCCCTGAATGCAACCAAACCAAAATGATCACAAGTACAAATGTCACGCCCAAAATTGATAATTGAACATGTTATATAACAAAACAAATAGATTTCAGTCATCCAAAAGATATCATAACATTTGCTAGCACCATGCTTCCGGCCGGAATCTAACAAGCACAGGTTTTCTCTTTCTACTATCTTCATCTTCTGAACAATTTCCACTGCTTAAGTCATCAGATCCAAGTGAATCAGATTGTTCATGGATTGAATATTGCCTCCTTCATCTAGGTGTAGATCTGTCAAGCTAGTAGGTTTTGCTCCGCTTCTTTTCTTCTTGGCTGTTGCTTTTGGCAATTTCTGAAATGTAGGCTGCTTTTTTCTGCTTGGTTCTCCACTACCAAGTCCAACCTTCCCAATTCGAGTACCTAACTCTTGCTCAGGAGCAATGATACAACCATGGAATATACTATCTTCCTCACCCTTGCTAAAATCATAATCACTGTCATGAAAACTTTGACTAGCGTTGTGAAAACTTTCATCGTTGGATGAATCCGAAACGCCACCATCATCATCAAGAGCTTTTTTCCCTTTTTTCATTCACGCTGCTCCATTTATATTGTCGCCCATTTTTTTTGATGGTATGGAAAAGAGGAAAAGATTTTGATTTTGTTTTGAAAAGAAAAGGAAAGGTCATGGGACTACAAAAGTGCACGGTTTGGACCCAAAACAAAAGTCTAGAAAAGGGTTTTAGAAAAGTTTGAGTCGCCACTTGGTATGGAGTTTAGGTGTACCAAGTCACCAAAAAAGATTTAATTAATGAAACTAAGAAAACCCTTTTAGCGACTCCGTGTCTTTGAAAACTAGAGAAAAGGTTCGTCACGGTTGAAAGAAGGGAAGGCAAAGATTCGATGTTACCTGCCTCTAAGGCACCCTTCTAACCTAGCCAAAGCTAGTTGCAAGATTTAGTTGAAAATTTCCTAATTTCTAACTTTAAAATTTATCACATTTGGATGTTGTCTATATGGATGCAAAACCTAGACCTAATGTTGGATCGGGAGGGGGCAAATGTCTCCTTGAGGTGTGATTGGAATTGATCACATTAGTTGTGTCATCCAATTTTGATCCCTCGAGGAGGTCACGAAAAATACAAGTGATGAGACTCGAATGAACGGAAAGTAGGGTTTTCAAAAAATGCAATTTTTATAAAGTATCAAGAGAAAAGAAGTTGGGTTTTTGAAAGGATCAATTCTAAATGCAAAAAGATTTTAAATTTCCAAAAAGATGCAATTTTTAAGAAAAATGGCTTTTTAACTTTAAATTGCTAAAACATGAAGAAGAAAGTTGATTTTAAAGAATGAATTTGATAGCCTTCAAAATAATGCACGCGTGTATGTCCCAAGAGGGATAATGCAACATAACGGTGGGGACTAAATTCATGACTTTGAATCTTCCTTTCATAGAAGGAAATAAAAGCGTGCTAAGGCTAGGAAGCCATACTCGCTCTTTCCCATTTCAAAGGGTAATGCCTTAAATGCACTAATCTAATAAAAAAGAAAACTAAATGAGATGTTTCACATGCGGGTGGGAGAATAGTGACATGCAAAATGGAAAAGAAACTCTAAAAGTGAAAAGTGTGTGAAATTTGTATCTAATGCATGAATGATGCTTAGGGTCTAGCATTGACTAGCCCTCGTTCAAGAGGTTCTCACAACATTGGATTAGTGAGAAATCGAAGAAGGCCACAACTAGCGTTGGACTAGTGTGGTGGACGCCAATATATTTACACAATAATCATGTAGACATGATAATAAAGCAATTAAACATATAAAACACATAACACATAGGCATAATGTCTAGATGCAAGGCCCTAAGAAAGCAAATAAACACATAATCATGCAAGCATGCAAAATAAGCATATAAAAAACTAATTATTACATTGGGGAAAACCTAAATACATTCTAAGGGAAGAAATTTGAAATAATAATCTAACTATTACATCTTCTAAAATAAATACACTTTTTGCCAAATTAAACCTATCTATTACAACTTGGCATCCAAGGCCTCCAAATGATTTACTCAAAAATTAAATGACATAAATAAAGACTAGACATGAATAAAGGCAAAGGAAAACTTAATTTAAAACACATGCAAGATCATGCAAAAACACATAATGAACACATAATAGGGGAAAGAAGTTACCATCCCTTGATGTGAGGCCTTAATTGAATCCTTAAGTGATGGGAATGATTATCTAAGACTCAATGTCAACAAAAGGGATCAAGGTACCAATTTAAAGGAAAACCAATCAAAAATTCAAAGAAAGGGTATCTAAACAGATTCTGCAAGCAAACAGATAATAATAGGAAGTAGAGTAAGATTCTGGAACAAAAGAGCATGAAATATCAACAGAATACAAAAAGAGATTACTGAACGCTGGATTCCATCCCAACACACCAAGCATGTGCAAAAAAATCAAAGACAGAGGAAACGCTGACCGGAACGCTGACTCAGCAGAACCAGCGCTTTCTTCCCATCTTCAAAATATCGAAGATTGCTTCCAGTTTTCGACAATATCACAAAACAAAATCCTCGTGAGGCAAGGGATCTATTTAAAGCATCAAATATCAGCATTCGATCATGTCAAAACAAGATAAAATCAAGAAGGCCAAATCTTAAGCATCAAGATCATCAAATAGGCAAAAGGGGAAGGAAGAAGCGTGATAGAAGCGAGGGACCGTTACGCTGGACCGCCTGCACGTTTCTTCACATCTTCAAATATTCAACTAAAGCGGCGCCTAAGGTGAGTCCACGCAGAGGTCCGTTTCTTCACAACTTCAAACATTCAAGAGGAACGCTGAACGCTACTCAGCAAGTGGTCCGCTTTCTTCACATCTTCAAAACGAAGAACATTTTTCCAGAAATTTCTCGGAATCACAACAAAGATCATCACGTAAGCATCGAACGCCTAATTTTAAACGTAAAACCAATCTACTAGCCTTACCAAGGCCTTATAAACACAACATGCTCATATAACACCTGATAATCATCATCAAATATCCCAAAATAAAAGAAAACTACTCAAGACCTTGGTTCCACCAAAAGGCCCAACTCGAGATAATTTTACGATCAAAAAAGAATAGGGTATAAGTATGCACCCAACTGAAGCTTTAATCCAAACGAGGAGAGGCTGAATTTCCAAGAATAAGCTTCTTCAAGTAGAAACCCTAGCTTTTCTTTTCTTCTTTCTTTTCCTTTTTTCTCTCTAATTTCCAGCCGTTTTTCTCTGATTTTTTCTCTCTCAAAGCTCTCCTAATTCCCTCTTTTTCTCTCAGATTTTCCCTCTCTTTTCTAAACCCTAATCTAGGCTATTTATAGCCACCCAAACCTAGAACTAAGGGTTTTGATGTTCTTGGGATGAGGTGAGCTAATCTTGAACGTTAGATCACTTGTTAGGGTTTAGGGGTGAGTTGGGAATGTTTAAATAGGTTTCTTATCGCTCAAGCATCGAAAATACATTTGGAAAAGGGTGATCCAAGCTCGAAAAATCACATTTTTTTTTTCGCTTCGATTGTTACGCTGACTAGTTACTGACTCACCAGAATCGGTCCGCTTTTATGATGACTTTTTTTTTTTTTAGAAAACCTACAAAATGAGAAAAATATGTTAGAAAATTCAGAAATAAATAACTAAACATTAATAGATAAAAACATAGGAAAACAAAAAAGAATAGTCAAAATTTGGTGTTATGCCCTCTTTGTCTCGAAGTTTCAAGAAATTCTAGACAAAGACGTAGACACCAAATGCTTACCCGTCTCACGGTTGTATCGAACCATTGTAAATAACATGAATGTTGTGTTGCTAATTTTCAAACCAAACAAGCATAATGTGACCGAACTCGCGGTAGAGTTGCCTCACGATATCTCACATGAGAATCAGTCAAACGAAGTTCCAAACAAATGGACTATAATGAACTGAATCTTGTAAAATTCTAGAACGGAGGTAGAAGGTGTCGGGCGGAGGTCGAGACTCACCAACGTAAATTTAAATTTTGAAGAACTGGAGATAGAAGGGTGCCCGCTGAGGGTACCGAGACTCACCAACAGAATTTAAATTTGAAGAACTGGGAGATAGAAGGGAAACAAGTGAGGCCGAGACTCACCAACAGAATTTAAATTTGAAGAACGGGAGATGGAAAACCAAGGAGGTCAGACTCACAACAAATTTAAATTCAAGAAATGGGGAGGGATAAAATAGACTCACCAAATAAATTTAAATTTTGAAGAACGGAGATAGAAGGGTGTCATGAGGTCGAGACTCACCAACAGAATTTAAATTTGAAGAAGCTGGGATAGAAGGTTCTAGGGGTCGAGACAGAAAACCAATGACATTTAAATTGAAGCATGGGATAGAAGGTCGAGGGTCGGCATGACAAACCAACAAATTTAAATTGAAGTGGGATAGAAGGGTGCTCAGGAGTGAACAGCACAAAGTAAATTTAAATTGAAGCGGGATAGAAGGGTGCTCGGCGAGGGTCGAGACACCAACGTAAATTTAAATCAGTGGGATAGAAGGGTCTACACAGGTCAAAGAAAAGCAATGTAAATTTAAATTTTTCCAAATTTAGACTATTCAGTGGGATTGGACCCAAGCCTGAATGACTAGATGGGAAATGCAAATATGCTCGATTGGGATTGGACCCAAGCTCGAATGACTCAAATAAACTATTCGGATTGGACCCAAGCTCTGAATGACTAAAATAAACTATTCAATGGATTGGACCCAAGCTGAATGACTAAAAGAAAACTCTTCTGGGATTGGACCCACAATGATTAAAAAAAAAAAACTCTTCTGGATTGGACCCGAAGCCTGAATGATTAAAAAGAAAACTCTTCAAATGGATTGGACCCGAGCCCCGAATGACTAAAAAGAAAACTCTTCGGATTGACCCGAAGCCCTGAATGACTAGATGAAAATATAAATGTCGGATTGCCGACTTTGAAAATAAACACAAGTTGTTCAAACATGATAAATGTAAAATGCCGTAATGATGCACCATGAAATGGTGCAACTGATTTTGATTTTCTTGACTTGAAAAGTAAGTGATTGATGAACAATGACTTTTTCTTTCTTTCTTCTTCTTTTCTTTCTTTTTTTTTTCTTTCTTTTTTGGTTTTTTTTTTTTTCTTTTTCTTTTCTTTTCTTTTCTTTTTTTTCAAGAATTGATGGATTTGGAAAGTTGAAGAGTGTAACTGAAACCCTTCCTCCTCAGGGTTGGGACAACCACATATGTTGCCATCGCCTTGATCTCAAATCTCTCCGCAAAATTAATCTTGAATGCATTATCCAAAATTGAGAGCACTTCTTCAAAACAATTTGCCCTGTCAACCTGAATCGTTAACCCCTAAGTCATGAAATATTAACAAATTAGTCCATGGAATTCTCTTCTTCCTTCTTCTTCTTTTTTTTTTTTATAAAGTGTAAACTCTTGTGATCACAGCTATTGGCCATTAAAATGACTAAAATGTATCAGAACCATGCAATAAAATACATTCATGAGATACTTATGCTTATGAAGCATTGCTTGTTCTCAAGTGATAGGAAATATTCATCAAAAACAAGTTATGGGATTGAAATAAACCATGTAATCTTGGAAATCCAAACCTCATAAACCAGTAAAACATTTTATGCAATTATTCAATTTGCATCAAGTACTCATAATGTCAAGTAAAAGAAAGACAATTATACCTCAATTTTAACAATTCAAACTTGATTTCTCACTCACCAAATTTTGCAATCAAACAACTCATATAATCAATTCAAGCTTGTCTTTTCCATTTTTCTCGATTTTACTGATGAAAAGGATTTATTAAAACACTTCCTCTTATTCAAATTGCAATAATGTCTTTTGACGCGAAAATCAACACTTTTAGGTGAAGACTCCCGGTTACTCGACATATGCCTTCTTGCTCAAATAGTAAAGATGTCTTTCGACGCGAAAATCAACACTTTTAGGTGAAGATCCCCGGTTACTCAACATTTTACTTGTTCAAACTGCTTTGCATACTCATAATTCAAGCACCGCTTTTACGAAGTTAACATTTAGATGCTAAACCTCCGGTTACTTAGTACTAGAATCATTGAGTAGAACTTTGATTCTCACTTTGCTACTTTTCTTGCTTTTTTTTTTTTTTTTTTTTTTATCAAATGGAAAAGGATCATTTGCCAACAATATCAATCATTTTCTTGTAAAATCCAATAAAAGAAGAGATCTCATTTAATAGGAAAAAATTGAGGCATAATTTTCCTATTTTACAAAACATACTTTCTAAAACGCCAATGTCTTAATCACATAACAATTATTTCCAGTAAGATGGAAAAGGATATTTAGCGTGATCACACGGCTTTTATTTCAGAAGGATGAAAGTAATTGCAACCAAAATTGGACATTTGCACCTTTGATCAAATTTAAAAAACAAATCAATTTGTGGGCAAATGTGCAATTTAGAATTTTTTTTTTTTTTTTTTTTTTTTTTTTTTTTTTACACACATAAGCACATAAAGCCAAATTTAAACAAACAAATACATCTTGATGGAGCAATTCAATCAAAAGTATTTCTAACCGTTAAACCTACGTCTAAAAATCAAAACACAAGATCAAACATGAAAAAGAAATAGAGCAAGAATAGAATAAACTCATAATCAAGGATGGGTTTATCGATTCCCTACTCCAACACCATTGCCTGTGGTGGCCTCTGGGACAGGTTGCTCAGGCGGAACATCGAGGCATGCCACGTTTCAGAAGAAAAGAATTTGAAAAGAACTGTGGATTATAACACCTAGTAGTGTGTGCATGAAAACCTGTTTCCAAATTTTTCCGAAAAGGTACTTGTCCTTCTTCGATTTTGCAATTAATCAATCTTCAAAATGATTTAATCATACAAACTGAACATTTATTCAAAACATAAAGCTAGCTTCCTCGATTGGACCGATTGGTCACTGCCCCGCTTCCCTCGCAAAAGAAAAGCAATGGTGAAGAAATAATGATGACGCCGCCACCGTTTCTACCCTTGTATCTCAAGCAGCCCGTAAACATGAGTTCTTGGACGTTGATGAGCGGTGTTAACTGAATTCCTTTTGTTTGGACCGGTGCAGATCTGTTCTGTCGTTCTGCCTGCTTCTGAACCCATATCACCCATACCTTCATGGTAATCCAAGAGGATTGTCCTTTAACGAAAATGCCCTTTTGATGAAAATATGTGCAAAAGTTTGTGCAAAGAAACAATTTTATTTTAAAATGACATCATGACCATAGAATGAATGCTAAACATGACATTTTAAATCAGTAAAAGGCCAAACGCCAGAAAACTATTTAAAACAAAAGCGCCGCGACTTGACCCTTTTGATATCATCTCCTTGAATTTATTGACGGCAAGGGAGTGCTTGATATAAGGTAAATCCTGATAAACGTAGTCACCAGCTTCCCTTGTCCCATGAACTTTTCCTTTGCTTGCTGTTTTTTCAAAACTTGCCCTAGTACCCTTCTCAGATTTGAATCAAGTTGACCGATAAGGTAAAATGACGGACTTAACTCCCAACTTTCAATTTAAACATGATTGTTAAAATGGTGGCATCAGTGAGACAATCCCTTCTGACAAGATTTAGAGGGAATGTACTTGCATCATTTGCCTTCTGATTGAGAAAGTTCTTTCCAAAAATTTTTGCAAAAAGGTGGGGGTCTATAACACTAGGCTTTTGCAAGGGATTTGAGTGTGGTGTAGAGGCAGGTTTAAAACTTGAATGCAAAAAATTTTTTTTTTTTTTTTAATAACAATTTGCCCCAGTTTGGTCCCTTTTTCTTAATTTAATTTAATAATTTTTTTTTAAAATACAAAAATTGCCCCAGTGTGGGGTTTGTGATTCTCAAAGGGAGTTTGCTAAACAATTGACCTGCTTTTATGGGCTCAAATAAGAAAATGGGTTGAAGTGTTTAAACGAAAAGGAAAAGAATGTTGGCTTTTCGCACCACCTTTGCGGCCATTTCTAAAGAAAACTTTGCTCAATCATATGAAAATCTTTTACACATGTCAATTGATTGGTTGAGGAAACGTCTGTCATTCCATCTCCATGAGAACCACTGCCTCCGTGTAGCACCTTTGAATAATGAACTGCCTTTGCCACTGAGTTAATTTCCTTAGCTTCTTCTTGTATCTAAGGATTGCTTTCAAAACCTTGTCCTCCACTTCAACTGCGAGGTCTAACTTTCTTGTTATAAGCCCGAGCCATCCTCCGCTGGTAACATTGCCCATGACAAATGGCATTCAATCTCCTTTCATCGATCAAAGACAGTTGCTCGTGACGTTGCTTGGTCCATTCAGTTTCTTCCAATTGAGCTTCCATTAGAATGCGCAAAGAGGGGATTTCAACTTCAGCAGGTAATACCGCTTCCATCCCATACATGAGAGAGTGAGGTGTTGCCCGAGAAACTCGATTGCAATTCTCCATGCCAAAGGGTAGTTTCTCATGCCAATCTCGTGTTTCAATCATCTTGCAAATGATGATATCCAAGTTCATGAGATATCAATTTTCGTCCATCAAATTCCAAAGGATGATGTCCGAGGGTCAAGGTTTTATTCATGATCATCCAAGAGCAAATAAAATAAATGTGTGAAAAATAAAATGAGTGGACTATAACTGAAGGACAAAAGGAGAAATTTCATTTCATTTGGCAAAAGCAAGATAATAGATAATACCATGGAAGCATAATCAAAAGCATAATTTTAAACAAGCAAAAGGTGAAATAACAAGTGCATTGTTTTGAAGAAATGATTGACATCAAAGCATGATTCATTTTTCAAGGACAATCCCTCAGATTTACCAAACCTCCTTCGAAAGCAAAAAGTGACAATCGGTAGCCCAATTTTGTGTGGCCTCTTGAGGAATCGAAGAAACTCCACCTTGTCTCTATATCATCAGACCTTTCCTTAAATGATCCACCACCATCCCTCATTGAGCATGATCAACAATTTCTTCCTCCACACCGATCATTCCAACGACGCTTTTATGTTCCGAAAGGGTTTCATTGACCTTGGTCATTCTTTTCTTTTCAACTATATCCCGGCATCCACCATGTCTTGAATTCTATGCTTCAAGGCCCAATTAATCGTGATGACCCGGGCTTCCGAATGGTGGCTTGATGGCATGGGATCATACCGGTCCCTGGGATACAGTTTAGGAGGGACAGTGCCAATTTTTCCAGCGGCCTTCAACTGCTCATACAGCTGGTCAATGGGGCGGCCCAGATCGGTGAAAGTTCGAAAGGTTTTCTGATTTTGCATTTCATTAGGTGGAAAAGAATTTTGAACAGGATTGTGTGGAGTAGGTCTAGGAGCATAGTTTTGACGGGGGTAGGAGATAGGTTGGGAAGTTGCAAACAAAGGTTGGGGGTCCAAATGAATGGGCGCGAGGCGTCAGGCGCGTTGTGATAAAGCCGATGGTAGGGGTATGGTAAGTATGAGTCTGGATTGGTGGTGTGGCTCCGAAGTTCGGGCCTAAAGGTGGGTTCGATCCCACACAAAAGCAAGTTTCTCCTTCATTCTTTCTAAACGGGAGCTTCCTCCCACCATTTTGCCCTTGGCTTCCAATTGCTGCTTGATGGGTCACATTGACAATTTTCCGATTTTCACAAACTCATCATACTCCTCCACTTATTGACAATTGTAGCAAAAGAACTCCCGGTCATTCAAAAAATCTCCTCAAAATAAATGGATCATGTGCCTTGATAAACGTATCAACAATCTCTTCTTCATGGGAGGCTCAACTTTAGCAGCCAACTTTCTCCATCAGGCATATGACTTGTGATCTCGAGGGTCTCTTTTGACTCCTTCCAATGTTGTGTCGGTGCCAACTCACAATTGAATTCATACCGCTTCACAAAAGTCGACAAATCCAACCAAGTTTTGATCTCTTGAGATTTCAGGTTCGAGTACCAATCCAAAGCATCTCCTTCTAGGCTCTGGGAACGACAGGCAAGTTCTCATCATCCACCGGTTTACCAAGCTTGTTGGCAAACATTTTAAGGTGTGTTTTAGGATTCCCGGTACCATCATACTTGCTGAACTTGGGGGTCTTGAAACCCATAGGTAGCTGGATGTCAGGAAATAGGCACAGATCATCATAATCCAATCCACCATGTCGGTTGAGACCTTGGTTCTTCCTTATGAATTCCTCAAACCTGTCTAGTCTCTTCATCAGATCTTTGTCGACTGGCATGACAAGCTCATCCATTTCTGGCTTTCCTTGGGAGGCAATGTCCCATACAAAGGGTTCCGTGGTATGAAGATGAGGCTTGGTATGACTGGGAGGTATGTTTAAGGTGATCCTGGGGTTGAGTATGAGGGTTTGCTCTTTGGTTGGCTCGCTCCAAGACATAGTCAGAGTGTATGGAAAACCGTGTTGTGGTGAGAAAGCAATCTCATGAAGGTTAGGAATAGGTGGAACAAAGGGTGGTTTGAATATTGGTCGAAAGGGAATTGATTATCTCATTGTGGGTTGCTAACAACGGTCCATGCTCATTCGAGACACTCCTCATTGTTATTTGCCACCAACCGATCAATTACACGCTGTGCAGCCATCTCGTGCTCATCTCATTAAACCTTCCCAATACTTCACTTAACTGAAGTCCCAAGCAGCAAAATCATGAAGTGACCAAAGCATTCCTATCGAGCCTCGTGCGTAACTCATGCTTACGGGTTGCTTTGAGCTTTGCTTTTAGATCGGTAACGATGGGGCTTCAGTGTGAAGCTATTTTTAAAAGGTACTGAGTGGAAAGGAAACACACTTTAGGAGCTTATTCCAAAGGGGAGCATGAGATTTATTTGAAAAGAAAAAAGGAAAAAAGAACGGTTAGTGATTGCTTATATAATTCGGATGCATGTCCATGGGGAGCCCTTTATGCCAAGGGTGCCTAGCATGAAAAATGCAATCCTCCTGGTATGCACTATACAATACCTGATGTCCGATCACTTAATCGATATGTGATTAGTAAAACAATCTAGGGGATCGTCCGAATTGATATGTGAAGAGAGGTTAAAGGTTAATTTGGCATGAAAAGGACTATTCTTGAAGGAATTGTAGTGCCTTGACTTGTCTTTGAGGGAAAAATGGATTAAAGCGAGATTGATGGTTTACCTCAAAATCGACTGGGTTTATTGCTTACTTGTAACTCCACATCTCCATTTTATTTGCAACACACTCAGCCCATAAGCCTCTAAAATCAAGATTTGGCCTTGATAAAATTATTATCTCAACAATGAGAAATTATTTTGTGACTTTTTTTGATTTAGTGTCCTTATGCATGGGATTTTACCAACTTTGATAAAATGGCCAAAAAGTGATTATTAGGGGCTTATATTCTAGCATATGAAAGTCACCCCCTATCTTTGGTGCCATCATAGAAGGGATCGGACCCTACCTTACCTTGTGCGCTACCCTTTGGATGCATCAAAACATAAACATGCAAGTCTCATTGGATTATATATCCCAGACACAAAGGTGGTTTATTCTAACACGGATTCCTATACGGCATTCCCTCTATGGTTTATGCATGATGCCAGTTTATTAAAGCAAGTAAGGGTGCAAAATGAAACATGGCCTATAGGAGCCCCATTTGAACGCCGGGGTAAGCCTAAAATGATATGCAATTACCATTCAAATGCAAAATATAAATTTAAACGTGCAATAGCCTATCTAGAAGGATGGCTTGTCCTAAAAGAGCGCCAAGACTCTTATTTTCTAGAGTTTGTGAAATGCAAGAAAAGGGAAGACAACAAAAAGTTAGTTTAATCAACAGATATCACATAACACGTTGGAGCAACAAATTGCACAAAAATAAAGAGGGGTGGAATCCCTCCTCTGTCTAGTGATCCTTAATAGGGTAAGGTAGACTCTCCCCTAGGCAATTCTAACATGGATGCATGAGGTTGAGCTCACTAATGCATCTAGACTCGATAAAGGTTACAGGCTCCCAAACCTTCAGACCAAAAGGCAAAAGGTCATCAATCCAAATGCCCCAAGTCGGTGGTTCGAGTGATCCCCTAGACATTGCTACGTGCACGTCGTGCCACGGCCACATGTCCAAGTGGATCGATCCTAATCCTAATAGGGAAGAGTGGCGTGACAAGCCACTAAAAGTAAAAAAAGTAGGGTCAAAGTAAAATACATATGCACGATGAAAGTGATTCCCTTTAAGAGGAGGGATTCAAACATCAAACATTTTGAGGCTCTAGGGTAGATGCACACCCACCCCAATGCAAAGCGCGTACAAGTAAATAAATAAACAATAATTCATTCATCATGTACGCATGTGTAGGGAGGATTTGCAACGGAAAACCCTAAAAGAGAAAAGAAAAGGAATGCAATCTAAAACATCCAAATGTGATATATAAGAAAGTTACAAAAAGGAAATAGTCAACTAAATCAAGTGCTCGGACCCTCTTAGGAAAATCCCCAGTGGAGTCGCCAAGCTGTCGCGCCCCATTTTTTTCGATGGTATGGAAAAAGAGGAAAAGATTTTGATTTTTGTTTTTTGAAAAAGAAAAGGGAAAGGGGTCATGGGACTACAAAATTGCGACGGTTTGGACCCAAAAACAAAAGTCTAGAAAAGGGTTTTAGAAAAGTTTGAGTCGCCACTTGGTATGGAGTTTAGGTGTACCAAGTCACCAAAAAGATTTAATTAATGAAAAACAAAGAAAACCCTTTTAGACTCTCGTGTCTTTGAAAACTAGAGAAAAGGTTCGGTGCTGAAAGAAGGAAGGCAAAGATTCGATGTTACTCGTCTCTAAGGCACCCTTCTAACCTAGCCAAAGCTAGTTGCAAGATTTAGTTGAAAATTTCCTAATTCTAACTTTAAAATTTATCACATTTGATGTTGTCTATATGGATGCAAAACCTAGACCTAATGTTGGATCGAGGGGCAAATGTCTCCTTGAGGTGTGATTGGAATTGATCACATTAGTTGTGTCATCCAATTTTGATCCCTCGAGGAGGTCACAAAAATGCAAATGATGAGACTGAATGAACGGAAAGTAGGGTTTTCAAAATGCAATTTTATAAAGTATCAAGAGAAAAGAAGTTGGGTTTTTGAAAGGATCAATTCTAAATGCAAAAAGATTTTAAATTTCCAAAAAGATGCAATTTTAAGAAAATGGCTTTTAACTTTGAATTGCTAAAACATGAAGAAGAAAGTTGATTTTAAAGAATGAATTTGATAGCCTTTAAAATAATGCACGTGTGTCCCTAAGGAGGGATAATGCAACATAACGGTGCTGGGACTAAATTCATGACTTTGAATCTTCCTTTCATAGAAGGAAATAAAAGCGTGCTAAGGCTAGGAAGCCATACTCGCTCTTTTCCCTATTTCAAAGGGTAATGCCTTAAATGCACTAATCTAATAAAAAGAAAACTAAATGAGATGTTTCACATACGGGGTGGGAGAATAGTGACATGCAAAATGGAAAGAAACTCTAAAAGTGAAAAGTGTGTGAAATTTGTATCTAATGCATGAATGGCGTTTAAGGGTCTAGCATTGGACTAGCCCTCGTCAAGAGGTTCTCACCAACATTGATTAGTGAGAAATCGAAGGAAGGCCACAACTAGCGTTGGACTAGTGTGGTGACGTCAATATATTTACACAATAATCATGTAGACATGATAATAAAGCAATTAAACATATAAAACACATAACACATAGGCATAATGTCTAGATGCAAGGCCCTAAGAAAGCAAATAAACACATAATCATGCAAGCATGCAAAATAAGCATATAAAAAACTAATTATTACATTGGGGAAAACCTAAATACATTCTAAGGGAAGAAATTTGAAATAATAATCTAACTATTACATCTTCTAAAATAAATACACTTTTTGCCAAATTAAACCTATCTATTACAACTTGGCATCCAAGGCCTCCAAATGATTTACTCAAAAATTAAATGACATAAATAAAGACTAGACATGAATAAAAGCAAAGGAAAACTTAATTTAAAAACATGCAAGATCATGCAAAAACACATAATGAACACATAATAGGGAAAGAAGTTACCATCCCTTGATGTGAGGCCTTAATTGAATCCTTAAAGTGATGGGAATGATTATCTAAGACTCAATGTCAACAAAAGGGATCAAGGTACCAATTTAAAGGAAAACCAATCAAAATTCAAAGAAAGGGTATCTAAACAGATTACGCAAGCAACAGATAATAATAGGAAGTAGAGTAAGATTACGGAACAAAAGAGCATGAAATATCAACGAATACAAAAAGCAGAGGTTACGCGGACAGAACGCTTGGATGATCCAAGCAACACCGTTACAGGGCAAAATCAAAGAGAGAGGAACGCGGACCGGAAACGGACTCAGCCAGAACCAGCGTTTCTTCCCATCTTCAAAATATCGAAGATTGCTTCCAGTTTTCGACAATATCACAAAACAAAATCCTCGAGGCAAAGGGATCTATTTAAAGCATCAAATATCACATTGAGATCATGTCAAAACAAGATAAAATCGAAGAAGGCCAAATCTTAAGCATCGCATCATCAAATAGGCAAAAGGAAGGGAAGAATCGGATAGAACGGGGGATTACAGCGGACTGGCTGCGTAACGCCTAGCGTTTCTTCACATCTTCAATATTCAACTAGAAACGCGGGCGGCCAAGGAGTCCACGCAGAGGTCCGCGTTTCTTCACAACTTCAAACATTCAAGAGGAAGCGGAAGCGTTACGCCGGCAAGTACTCGCAGTGGTCCGCGTTTCTTCACATCTTCAAAAGCGTGAAGAACATTTTTCCGAAATTCTCAGAATCACAACAAAGATCATCACGAAGCATCAAACGCCTAATTTTAAACGTAAAACCAATCTAATAGCCTTACCAAGGCTTTATAAACACAACATGCTCATATAACACTGATAATCATCATCAAATATCCCAAAATAAAAGAAAAACTACTCAAGACCTTGGTTCCACCAAAGGCCCAACTCTCGGATAATTTTACGATAAAAAATAAATAGGGTATAAGTATGCTACACCTAAGCTTTAATCCAAACGGAGGAGGAGGCTGAATTTCCAAGAATAAGCTTCTTCAAGTAGAAACCCTAGCTTTTCTTTTTCTTCTTTCTTTTCCTTTTTCTCTCTAATTTCCAGCCTTTTCTCGATTTTTCTCTCTCAAAGCTCTCCATTCCCTCTTTTCTCTCAGATTTTCTCTTTTCTAAACCCTAATCTAGGCTATTTATAGCCACCCAAACCTAGAACTAAGGGTTTTGATGTTCTTGGGATGAGGTGAGCTAATCTTGAACGTTAGATCAGTTGTTAGGGTTTAGGGGTGAGTTGGGGAATGTTTAAATAGGTTTCTTATCGCTCAAGCATCAAAATACAATTTGGAAAAGGGTGATCCAAGCTTACGGAAAAATCCAGCGTCATTTTTTTTTCGATCAGTTCACGGACTAGTTACTGACTCACCCGCCCGAACTGGTCCGCGTTTATGACTTTGACTTTTTTTTTTTTTTTTTAGAAAACCTACAAAAATGAGAAAAATATGTTAGAAAATTCAGAAATAAATAACTAAACATTAATAGATAAAAACATAGGAAAACAAAAAGAAATAGTCAAAATTTGGTGTCTACACATATCAACTGGTATGTCTTTGACTTCCGGTTCATCAACATCATCAAAAGTGATATTAACATAGAATTCGGCATCTCCTATGTCAATCTCCTCAACATTCGGTACACCTGAACTCCCAATATTAATGTTTACTTCTTCACTTGGACTTTCAGCATTACTATTAACACTTCTTATATGGAAGTCATCAACAATATATACATCAGCTTCTCCATTATTTTTGCCAATGCAGGCCACATCAACTACATCATTTTCATCATCTATTTGCCTTAGCTTTAGCAGATTATCATCACATGGGATTCTGTACATCATCTTCATATTAACAGTAAAGCCCACCAAAGTACCAAAAGCAATTAAAGCTGCTTTATCAAGTTTAAGTGATATGACATCTTCAAAGGTCCCTATGCTGCCCCCTACATAAGTCTCTTGTGGATGTTTATACCCCACCATAATGCATGTTTAGATTAAAAAAGTCCCCATCTTGGCCTTTTTTCAGGAAAACAAAAAAAAATTCAGCATCAGAGCTCACCAACAATCAAACTAAGCCTTAAAAAACCAAATTTTAGACATTTATGACCATCAAACTGCAAAAATCAAGTACAGCTAACTTATGTTTATATTATCCAAAAGTTGTTTGTTTAAGTTTATATATACCATATCTTTTCAAAACCAGTCTATTAAATGATTGTTTATGAACCAGTATCATATTTACCCCAATTGTTGTTCTGTCATTAAGAAATTAGATGGGACTGATAATCTTACGTTGACTAGAGTGAGTAGTATAAATTAGTCCAGGGACCATTTTGGCTACTTTGTGAACTGCAATTCCAGCACATCTACTTTACCTTATGTTCTTTAGATAGTCTCACTATTTAGGTGGACCAAGTCTGCTATACATGTCTCACCTAACAACTTATGGCCACACAAACTCAGTCCATTTCTCTTTCTACAACAATATGGATCTACATGTGAGGATAGACTTTTGGATGAAAATGACATGTAATTTATATGCACAATGGCTCCTCACAAAGGTGCTACGGCTTACGTGAAGCTCTTTTATTATTGCCATAAAGAACATTAGACCCTACTCTGTCTCACTTTTCCGAAACATGAAAGCTATAGATTAGTATATAAATTACCAGATACCAGATTTCACCATTCCAACTCACAAACAAACAAACAAACAAATAAAGTAAGTTTACAAAACACCAAATTTCTGACATCGCATATCACAAACTAATTAACTAAGCATTTTTACACAACACATGTCCAAATTGTATGCCTCATCTTTTTCTTCTGGAATCAGTACACACTTTCACAAAAATTCCATCACCTCGGATTCTATTGAAACTCTCACCACAGTTTTATAGTACTCCAAAATCTATCCCCCACCCTTAAATCCAACGATCAATGATTATATAGTCGACCCACACACTATAACACTTAAAATCGACTAGCTAAGATATACATTACGTAGTTTATAGGCTGAAAATATATCTTACCTGCTCGAGATGCCTCAGCAGCTGCATTCTTCCGATCCTTGTTTCCATCATGTTCCTCCATTGCCGTAGCTGACGATGTTCCAGTCTCATTTCCGATTGCCTGCTGTGATTTCCCCATCTTCAAACCCTAATCAACCGCCAATTTCCCCCAATTTTTTTTTTGCAATTATCGCACACTCGATTTCTTTTCGGGGTTAATCGCGACACTGGGTTATTCGAGGTGTTAATTGCAGCATTTACCTGATCTGACGATTTTGCCCTTACTAAACCACTGGAAGTACGCAAAATCAACGCATAAGTCCTACATTGAAAGTTAAATAATTGTTGGAGTCCTGCATTAGTTAAAATAAATAAAGGAGGACGAAATTGGTTTAAATGAAAAGTTTTAGGGACCATTTTGGCGAATTTCCCTATCTCTTTAAGCATGAAATTACTAGTAATATACACTTTTTGATTATGACATATGCATGCACACGCGCATATACATATCAATTTTTTACGCTTTGTAGTTTGTCCTAAATTTTCTAAGAATGTAGATAAATAAAAAAAGAATAAAATTGTATATAAAATATAATTATAATATTATAATAAGCATACAAATTAGTAACACTAATAGGAAAGTGAAACAAAATAGTGACATGAGAGAAATGAAAAAAAAGATAATATTAAAAAAGAAAAATATAAAATAAAAGAAACTAGTGGAAAAGAAAAAAGAAGAGGATGAACAAACCAAATAGAAACAAAATAAAATGATAAGGCATTTGTATCTTAAAATATCAAATACGGGGCAAAATGCTTATTTAATAAGTTCAAGGGGCAAAGCACGATTACGGCTAGAGTTTAGGAGGTTTAGTGCCTTTAATGGAATTTTTTCCTTGATTTTTATTTCCATAAATCTTATATTTTCCCTGCTCCTTCGTGATTTGTAGGTGTTCGTGTTTTCTGACAATTGATGATAGATTCTTACCAACGAGGTTTATGGGAATTATCTTCAGTTACAAATAGCAATAAACCGGAAATTTTTCATAGAATGGTATCCTAAGATAGTGATTGTGAAATCAGTAGTCATCACAAGCGGATTGTCATAATTAAAGCTGTAAAAACATATAAGATTGCAGCCAGACTGTGATCGTAGGCACGCTCAGAAGTGATCAAATTGAAAAGATAAGATATACATAATATATTTACAAATAGTGAAAGTGATTACTTTTGTATAATTTAAAAGGATTATATCCTTGTTCAAATCCTTTATAATAAAGAAATATGTAAACTCTTTATTTGTATAATAGGACTGAGAGAAAAAATTTATCATTTTTACACTTTTAATGTAGTCATGCATTGATGTTTATTAGTTTGTCAAACCATTTATTTAAATTTATAATATCTTGTATACAAAAGAAAAATTTACAAATGATGATACATGCTATTTGTCATTCGAGCTAAGGAAAATGTTAAAGTAAAAAAATTTCACTTAGAGAGAATTATTGCTAAGTTGGTTAAACCAATCTTTTCCTGCCTAAAAGAAAGGAAAAATTGTAGTTTTGATCCCCAATCTATTGACCTTTCGCGAAATGGATCCCTAATCTATTGACTAAAGTAATTTTGGTCCCCAATGTATACGAAATTGTGCGAAAGTGGGCAATTGACGGAACCCGTCCAATTTCCAATAGCAGCCGTACCACGTGCAGTCACGTGGTACCTGTTAAGAGCTTTTTGCTGTTTTTAAAATGAAAATGAAAATGAAAATAGGCATTGTCTAATACATGTATAAAACACAATTTACAGTCATATAAAGGCCAAATGGCATTCGAACAAACAGAGAGGAACATCCCTTTTTCATATCCAATCGACCATATCTAAGCTGCAAGAATGAACCAAAAAAACTAAGGAAATACGGATCTATGGTTGGCATCACGAATTTCTTCCTTCATTGGATTATTTGTGGGTTTCTGCACTTAAGAGTGAAAAGCTTTACTGATTTAGGGGTTGGTCCTCACTACTTCAAACTGAAGAAATGATGACAGCACAAAAATTTTGCAGTTGCGGTGAGCAAGCTATAATGCTCACTTCGTGGACAAACGGTAATCCCGGGAGAAGGTTCTTGTCTTGCGCCGCTAGGAAGGTACGGATTATTACCGAAATTTTTTTGATGAAGGTACGGAATGAATTCGGAATTTGGAATTCTACCGAATTGACCAAATTCATCTGCCATTGACAGAAATTGAAATCTGAATGAATACTTTTAACAAAGAAACAGCTGCTAGTTTAAGGTATAATACTTTTAACAAAGAAATAGCTAGTAATTTATGCATAACATTTCACATTCTTATACATCCTGTTACCATATTTGAATTTTTTATTCCCTTATCATGTTTAATCATATCTATAGTTTAACACTAGTTTCTGTATATTTTCTCTTTCATGAATATATTAATAAATATTAGGACAGTATACATTAAATTGTTATGGAGAAAAGTTAGCAGGTTTCTGTAAATGTCCGCTATGGAGGATTAAAAGGCCAAAAACAGCTGGTAGTTTAAGGTAGAACACATTTAACAAAGAAACAACTGCCATTTCTTCTTCGCTACTCCTTCGCCGTCACAATCAACTTGCCGATCTTCAAAAGTCGCTGCCCCTTTTAGATTTTAGGGTTTTCCTTTGTAAGAGCATTGAAGTGGGAGCAAAGACAGATGGTCTTCGTTTTTTTCCTCTCCTTTTCTTTATTCAGAATGTTATTTAGGAAACATTTTGTTTTGTTTTATTCTGCTTTACTTTTATACTCTGTAATTACTAAACAAAATACTCTTAATTCACTACATCCATTTTTTTAATCGTTTTCACATATAAAAATAAAGGAAAAGGCTCTTAACAGGTACCACGTGATTGCACGTGGTACGGCTGCTGTTGGAAATTGGACGGGTTCCATCAATTGCCCACTTTCGTGCAATTTCGTATACATTGGGAACCAAAATTACTTTCGTCAATAGATTAGGGATCCATTTCGCGAAAGGTCAATAGATTGGGGACCAAAACTACAATTTTCCCTAAAAGAAATGTTAAAATAACGATAGCCCTTTTTCATAAGGTAATTTCATGCCTAAGATATAGAGATTTAAACATGTAAACTAAACACACCAATAACCATGAGATAACATTTTAATTGGAATTAATAAAAAATAAAATAATTCAAAATCCTTGGAAAATGGCACATGTAAGGTATACACCTGCTATTTGTCATTTGCAAATAAGGGAAATGTTAAAAGTAGTAAATATAGTAAATTTTATTTAGAGAAGCTTATTGATAAGTTAGTTTAACTAAAATTTTTATGTCTAAAGGAAATGTTAAAGTAAATTATTTATTTAGAGAGGTTTTTTGATAAGTTAGTTTAATGAAATATTTTTCTCATCAAAATATAGTGATTTAAACATTTGAACTAAACAGCATAATAGCTATTAGATAATATTAATTAAACTGATTAAAGAGTTAAATAATTCAAAAACACATGTCATATTGTCGGAAATCTACTAGAAAACATAGACTAAGAAATAGTATGCAGTTTAGATTTCCTCGTATCGGTCCCATTACAATCTGCATACTACTTTCAGTTTTTTTTATTCTGTTTTCACTTCGATCCAAACTGTTGCCTGCAATCCATTCATTCATGCACAGGGGACTTCCACTATTCTGTACAGGTGGCCGTAATTAACAGCTCTGCACCCGCGTCTCACCCATATTTTCTATGGTCAAAGCGCGTCTACCATAGAAAAATCCGTTGGGAAAGGGTCCAAAGAGATTCATTCAGTGGAACTTCATATTCTCGATCTCGTGTACCACGAGGACACCTGGATACAATCATTGATTGCACATTGGATGTTAGTGAATCAGCATGTGAGGCAGGTAAGTAATGTGTGGCCTTGCAAGTAAAGGAACCGGGGCAATGGAACCGACCCGGAACAAGTCAAGGGTAAAATTGAGTCAAAAATGCAAAACTTTACGTAACGCTAACACAATAGAAAAAGTAAAGTCACATGCAAACAATACTTTGAGTATAATATCTCTATTATAAGGATATACATTTCAATTATAATGAATTAAAAAAATTAGAAAACTATTACACCATTGAGAATTGGCAACCGTGCCTGTTTCATACACGTAAATTTCTACTTCAGCTTTATTGCAGTGTGTACGCTTTGTTGCTTTGCAATAGATTTAACTTATCTAAAAAGAAAAAGTAAATTTCCACTGCAAAGCCTTATCTTGAAGTTCAGTCTCTTGAATACTACCTATCCTATGCTATTCTATTGTACTCTTTCTAGTGATTTATTTTATAGCACCTATTTGGAAATGTTCAAACGTGACAATGGGATTTCAGGGTTAATTAAAAGCATGAAAACTGCATGAGAGAAGTTGTTCATACAAAAAACTATTATAGTCGGTAAGATAGACTTTATTTGGATTGCGAATTTTCATAGAAAAATTTTGTGATATTTTCTCAACATATTTTCTAATAACTTTTTATCTGACACACATCATATCATTATATTATATGTTTCAATAAAAACTCTAAGAACTTGCAATTCAGACGGCCACCTTTCATTTTAGTATGTACTCGTAAGTGATTTTCATCAAGTAGCTTGTAACATATGTAAGGTAACCTAGTGTGTTTGGATAATAGTTTATTTGAGATAATCTTTTTAAAAACAAGCCGTAGCACTTTTTTAATGTGATACATATGAGATAAAAAAAATTGAAAAATGTGTTGATAATGTAAACAAATAAGACTTGGCAAATAATTCACTGTCCAAAAAACGAGTAGGGACTTGTTATGATTTTTGCTTTCTGAATGCGACACCACTGCAATTGTTTGCAATGTGGAGCTTATAGCCACAATCCTCCAGAAGGGACTTGATTATATCCAAAGAACGGTTTCATCTGGTGAAAGATAAATTGCTTCCAAATTTTTATTAAAAACAAGGAACGCATAGGAAGGACAATAATTTAGGATGAACTCGAAAATTCTATTGAAACAGGACAAGATTGGTCACTATTAAAAGAAGGAAAACAATGTTGATAAATCCATACATCATAACTGTATTCAAAATCTTTACTCGAAAATTGTGCACCAGGATGTACAAGTGAACTCTTATTCGTCAAATTTGCGCTACAATTTTGTAGCAAAGAGAAAAGTTCACAGTAGGATGTTCAAGTATTAGATGAACTTCAGAGAAAAGAGAAGGTTTATTTAGACCTATTCATCATTTAAATGTTCTAACGTGTTGGCACAAAAGATCAAACATAGTAAAAATTGTTTTAACACATATAAAAATATGTTAGAAGAAAGAAGAATAAACACGTAATTGTAACTCAATAATTTTATTAATCAAAACTCAACAATAATACTCACAAATAATGACTTTAGAAGCTTTATTCCTCAATCCCCACAACTCAACTCTCTCTCTCTAAAAAAAGGGCGAAAGGATACTACTCAATTATAGAGCATCCAACGGACTCTAGTCACATGAATTGGGAATTAAATGATATAGTCGGAAAAAAAATTGCAATTTCGAACCGACTAGGAGTATACCTCTGCCAACATGATAAATGTAACTTGCCAAACTTTAATAACCGAGGACAGAAGGAAATGTTAGCACAAAAAATGTGCACATACACAGCAGAAGCAATTTCTAACACATATAAAAAATATATGTGGGAAGAGGAGGAGAATAAACTCACTAACAAATAATCAATAATTTTATTAACTCAAACTCAACAATAACGGTATCTAAGTCGTAGCCTTTCGCTTACGACAACTCACAAACAATTTGGAGGCTTTCCCTCAACTCAACTTTCAGACTCAACTCACTCTTCCAGTAATAATGTGCTAGACTAGTAGTATTTATAGACTACCAATCTTTCCTAAACAAACACAATAGTAAACCAAAACTTAATTGGAAAGGAATTGGAGATTTCCTAATCTAATATGAAAACTAAACAAGACACAAAACAAAAACTAAACTAATTAGGAAACTAAATACTAAAGTAGCTTGGTTTAATTATTCTAACATTGCCTCCCTTAAACCAAATTCTTTATTATGGCTACTACCAATTCCATCTCGAGCTTAAATCTCCATGAAAAACTCAGTTGCTGTATAGATGATGTACACCTCCAATTTGTAATTGATCTTCAATTTCATCTTCACACGCGATAGTGGACGAAATTTGTACTTCTCAAATAGTTTTTTGGCTTGAATGCTTCTATCAAAAAACTCAAACATATTCACCCACTCTTCATCCAATACTTCATAATTCAATTCCTCCATATTACCAAGTAAATCTCCAAAATTTACAAAATCATACTTTTTACCTCCAAATATTTTAACAGCACCATATTCTTCCTTCAATTTTTCCATACTAACAACTGTATCAACTATAGCAATACCACATTTTTCAGTCAAATCATCCACCCCATAATTAATACTAGTCAATTCTAGTGCTTGACTTTTCTCTTCAAACAATCCATCAATCTTGACAAAATCAAAAATTTCTTCATCATCATGATCTTTAGAAATATTTTTAATTTCACCAATGACTTCACTTTCTTTCTTAACCACATGTGAGATTTCTTCTTCAACCACAAATTTTTCATCTTCATGTCCATTTACAATTTCTGTAGTTTCTTCTTTCTTTGTCTTTTCATAAAATTCGAATTCTTCTTCCTCATCACAAATTTCTTCTTCACTATGACCATAAGTCTTGACCAAAAATTTCCAAGCTTCCTTTGCAGTTTTTGCATGTATGAATTTTTTAGATACATGCAACTGGACTTGAGTACTGAGATAATAGAATGCCGTGCAATCCAAACGTCTATTTTTCTCCAACTCTTTACTTGTATCGCTTGATAATTCTACACCTTCAACAGGTTCCTTGAACCCCTTTTGGACAATATTCCAAACTTCAATAACTTGAAAAAATCTCTTCATCACCATACTCCAAATCTCAATCCTTTTTGCCATCAAAAATAAAAATACCACAATGTGGCAAATAATATGAATTCATACTTCAATTTCACGAACAAACCCTAGGAATAAAACCTAGAGCTCTGATACCACTTGTTGGCACAAAAAATGTACACATACACAGCGGAAACAATTTCTAACACATATAAAAAAATATATGTGGGAAGAGGAGGAGAATAAACTAACTAACAAATAATCAATAATTTTATTAACTCAAACTCAACAATAACGGGATCTAAGTCGTAGCCTTTCGCTTACAACAACTCACAAACAATTTGTAGGCTTTCCCTCAACTCAACTTTCAGACTCAACTCACTCTTCCAGTAATAATGTGCTAGACTAGTAGTATTTATAGACTACCAATCTTTCCTAAACAAACACAATAGTAAACCAAAACTTAATTGGAAAGGAATTGGAGATTTCCTAATCTAATATGAAAACTAAACAAGACACAAAACAAAAACTAAACTAATTAGGAAACTAAATACTAAAGCAGCTTGGTTTAATTATTCTAACATTGGAAATATTTCTTTGCCACATCAACTTCTAAATTCTTCATCTCGCTAAAGCAACCAATCAAAAATCTTGCCACATAAGAAATTTAATTTAGTAATTAGGCTTGGTTTAATTATCTACACAACCATTGGTCAGCTTTCCTAGGCAGTTACATAATCAACCCAACCTTGCTAATCATATAAAGAAAATTGATGTGGCTATACAGTCCAAGAGTAGTTTAGGAAATTGATTCTACCAAAATATCATTCAAACCCAAACGAGCTAATTGGTTTTCACTATCTAAACCAATTTTTTAACCCCTCTTAGTTTGAGGCTTAGCTTAGAAAAGTATCCGATTAATGGTCCAATCGGTTTGATTGTGTTGTCAGGACTATGTTTTTATGCATTGGTTTTTATTTATATATCTTTGATACCTATTTATCAGATTATGGCATTTGTAAGTTCCCCAAAAGCCAAAAAATTGAAAAAAAAAAAAAATTAACCGTGCTATATTTGATATGATGAGTAAAGGAATTTACTGTTGTTGTCAATAATATATCAACTTGGATACTTAAGCAACGATTAATACTTTTTCTTGGGTAAGACTATCAAATACTATCAATAGGATTCGATAGGATTAAGCTTTTGTTCACTATCAGTGTGGAATTTTTTTTTTTTTTTTAACACTAGCTAGCAGGTGTAGATATATGCCACAACTTATGCAAAAAGTGAATTTTAAATTTGAAATTAGATTATATGTTATGTATTCAAAGCAATATATAATAAAATATTTACCCTTATTGATCAAGCACTCATTTCGCATTTTTTATGCAAAGATGCTCGGAATTTTCTAGGTGCGTATCTGTAAAGGGATGGTCTTAATTATTGGCACAATCAAACCGTGACTAGCTTTAAAGCCATTATGTTGAGGCTAGATTGGGCACTATATGGCACGTTTCAATTCGCAGCGCAAATAGTTGAATAAAAAGGGGCAAATCTTTGGGCAACAAAACACACCAAAGCAAAACCTGCAAAATAACTGAAGACGAAAAAATGGCTGCCCGTTTAGGTGCACTATTCATAGCAATGACATCCCTGCTGATGATACCTCCACCGATCAGTTCTTCAGAAGCTGACGGAATTGCCGTCTACTGGGGCCAAAACAGCGACCACAACGAAGGAACCCTGCTAGACACATGCCAAAGAGGTAACTATAAATACGTGAATATTGCCTTTCTGAAAAATTTTGGCGGAGGCCAAACGCCACAATTGAACTTATCTGGGCATTGTAATCCAAGCAACTGCTCCAAGCTAAGTTCCGAGATAAAATTTTGCAAGTCACAAGGCATCAAAGTGCTTCTTTCTCTTGGTGGAGCTGCGAGCTTTACTTCGCTCGAAGATGCTCAGGACTTCGCGACCTATCTCTGGAACAGTTTCCTAGGTGCTGCATCAGACACTCGTCCATTAGGCGATGCTGTCTTAGATGGGCATTGAGATCCTCACTGCCACTTAATCACTGGCAACTCAGTGTCATCCCCATAATTATGCCATCTGTCCAGAGTGATTATAATTGGGTTAAATCAGCACAATTTGGATTAAATTTTCTGGACAGACGGCATACTTATAAGGGTGGCACTGAGTTGTCACTGATTAAATGGCACTGGAGATCCAAACTGCTTAGGCGGTATAGACTTTCATATCGATGCTGGAAGGAGGGACTTCTTGGATCAGCTCGCCCAGTCACTCTCGGCATATAACACTGAATTATCTGCAGCAACACACTGTCCCATTCCTGACTTTTATCTTGACCTGGCAGTCAGAACTGGCCTCTTTGATTACGTGTGGGTGCAATTCTACAACAGTCCGCCTTGTCAGTATAGTTCAGACGGTCTCCCAGGCCTCCTCAGGAGTTGGGCTGACTGGGCTGCATATCCAGGAGTTAACAAATTATTCCTGGGATTACCTGCAGCCCCTGAGGCTGCACCTGCTGGCGGCTACATTCAACCTAAGGCGCTTAATACTAAAGTTCTTCTCACTGTCAATAAATCTTCCACATATGGAGGCGTCATGCTTTGGAACAAACGCTGGGACTTGAACTACAGTACAGAAATCTTGCCTTATGTTCAAAGTCATACTCGGACTTGTGATCGCATGTCCATGATAAAGTCTTATGTGACTGAATAAGTTCATCTCCTTATCTTATGAGAGAGGAAATAGATGTAATCCTGGTTGTTTAAGCCAGAGACGATATGACTAAATAAGCTCCTCTCACTATCTTATGAGAGATGAAATAAATGTAATCCTGGTTGTTTAAGCCAAAGATAGTGTTAATAAAAAACACGGGTTATCAATCCCCAGAATAAGGACTATAGCATTTGATTTTTAATTCATGGTTGTTCTTGAGTAAAATTTAGCACAGACAATATCATTAGTTCTAATTTCCAAAAATAAAAAATAAAAAAATTCCCCTTCTTCTTTAGAAGAAAAAACAAAGGTATTGAAGAAGAAAAGAACATGTAAAAAGTACTAGATCAAAATCAATACACACAAACACACGTGTATATATATCCGCTGCTTGAGTGAAGTATGATAGAGCTTCTTCCAAGGCTTCTATATTTCGTATCACAACGGTAAGACCCCTTATTTTTGTCATGTAGCTGTTCAGATTGCCTTTACATCTCAGGCACTCAATCTGCAACTACGTAAACCTTAAATGTTATCCCATCCCAAAAGATCATGGCTTTCATTTTATCCGAGGTAGCCCTCAAAATTATGTTCCAGTAGAGTCGTTTTTCCAAAAAAAACCTCGAAGCATATATCCCATCTTTCTTGAAATTAGCCCACGTCAAAGTATTTTGTAGATTCAGAGCCACAAAAGCGAAGCAGTCTAGTCTCGTTCTCGGCATCCAAAGGTTAGCTCACCTGAGAAGCTCATGTGCATTTTCTTCTCTTCCACTTCCAAGAATATTTGCATGAAAATCTATTGTTTAGATTTCCTTTTTTATGTTAATTTGTAGCTTAGATTAGTGGTCTATTGGATGAATCGCTTTTTGGTGTTTAATTTTGGAAATGTATTTTTCTCTCTATTGATATGCTGTAACCCAAATTGCTTTTTCGATATCTGCTTTTGCTTTTGACGAGAGAAATGAAGAAAATTAATTTTGGATATGAGATAACTATGAATTAAGAGGCTTAAGGATAAATGGAAGGTAAATAGAAGCAATTGATGCATAAACGATGGTTTAAATAATAAATTAAGAATATGAAGTTAGTCAGGACGAAAATTGTGACAAACAAAATTTCATAAATTAATAGAAATAAAGTACCATTAAAAGAAAAAAAAAACATAATAAGAATTGAAAGCAGCAAACCTTGCCTTAGACCATACGTGCAACTACATGGAATTTTTGTGTAGCCTAAACGGCCAATTGAATGCTTCAACCTAAGAAAATATGTAAAGGAATTAAAAAATGTACTGAATTCAAATTACTGATCCATTAGCGCCCTACAGATTTAATTAACACAAGTTCTAAGCAATTACAGTTCAATGAATCTAAAATAGTCATCCCTAGAAATAAGGTGCCTATCTTAATAAGCACATTGTCAGCCAATGATGTTAGAGACTGAAAGCTAATCTGTTTATGACAGGAGAAAGTGAAAATTTTGCAGAAAAAGAAATGCAATAAAAAGGAAAAAGAAAAGAGTTTAATCGCAACTAAATATAGATTACTGTAATTAATAATAAAATTTCAAACATATTAGACACGAAAGGAACAACGAAAATATAGATTTATGGAAATAAAAATTAGAAAAAACTTCCATTCAATGCACTAAACTCCTAAATTTTTCTCTTAATTGCGTTTTGCACCCATTAAACTAATTAAATAAGTATTTTGCTCCTTATTTGATATTTTAAGACACAAGTGCCCTTAATTCTTTTTTTTTTTTTTTTGGTTTATTTGTTTTCTTGTTTGAAAAGAGAGACTAAAGGTAAGCCTATTTGTGGCAAGATGAGTTAAAAATTTTGCCAAAAAGAAATGCAATAAAAGGAAAAAAAAGAGTTTAAACACAACTAAGTATAGATTACCGTAACTAATGATGAAGTTTCAAACATATTTAAGTTTTGTTGAAGTGAGGGAAATTTCATTTAAGTGTGGGTAATCACCCCCACTTTGTCTCTATCATTGGGCGTTACGACCTTGAGCCATGGAAAGGGTGTTATCTTTTATATTCAAACGATTTTTCTTATTCAAAATCTATCAAAGGTTACTTCTATATCAGCAAAATTAGGGTCTTAACAAGAATAATACATGCTAAAATCACTAATTCGAAAGTCTAAAGGGTAGACATTTCAAATCAAATCAATAAAATGTTCATACGTAGCAATTTGTTATAAACAAGAAGACGAAAGCAAGTTTCAATTTAATAGTTGAAGCCAAAATCACTAATTCGTACAAATGAAGTCTTCAATTGGACAGTCCCATAGAGAACTTTCTCTACTTCTGTTTTGCACCACCAGTTCCAACCACAAATGATACATCCCAAAAATGTCCCTCCATCCAAGTTCCAAATGTCACAATTGACCATCAACTAACAAAAATTTACAGTATAACTGGGTACTAGACACTGTTCATGGGCATTACACACTTTTGTATTGTAAATATTTTGTAATAAAGTCCTGCCATATGATAATAAAAGAGAAGTAAGATTGCTATAGGATATTGTCACAAAGAAAAATTAAAGGAGATTCCTACGTTGATATTTAAAAGCTAAATTCATGAACACATTGGGAAGGTGCAAAGTGATAAATTTTGCTTTCAAAATGAAGACTCCATATATAGATTTTAGAGAATTTTGGAGCCCTATTTAGATTTTAGAAAAATTTTGACCTAGGGAGGGGAGAGCTACCCGCCTTCCTCCCCCCCTCCCCAATCCGTCTCTACTTTAAGATATGTTACTCTCCCTATATATAATGCACTTATCACATACTCGTCACAAGTAGCAATACTCGAAGAAGCAAATAATTAAAAAGTTTTCTCTTACACTGCAGAAAAAATGAAAAGCAGTCAAAATTCCAATCAAGGTTGCAAATCAGGAGGCAATACAGGGTCAAACTCCGGTAATAAAACAACTTACATTTCTTATCATCATAAAACTATTCCTTTCTTCTTTTTTTTTTTTTTTTATCTAGAGCTATATAATGGTTGCATACTATTGTTTATATGCAAAATTTATTCTTAATTGATTATCATTCATTCTTATGCCAATTAATTCTTGTACACATCTCTTAAATTTTGCTGTTATCTACATGGAGGCGATTTTTTTTCCTCGTAAGTTGGTTAACTACTCATTTTTATGTGCTTTTATGTTGATATATGCATACGGAACTAGTATTTTTTTTTTCACTTTGTTTACTATATTTAAGATGTTAAATTTTATTAGGATGAAATTTTGGAAATGATGTTGGTCAAAATTGACTGAGAGAATTTATCTCTCCAATTCTTATCTATTTAGTTAAGTTATGCCTATATATAAATGTAATTAGCTTAGTTATTTTAGTCTAATTTGTTATTATGGTTACCTTTTCAATCATTTTTCATAATGATTTTTCTAACACCTTTTGCTTTAGAAAAAAAAAATTTATTTCTTCTTTACACTTTTTAGAGATAGATAAGAGATTAAAAGGTTGAAACTTTGTTTGAAAAAAAACTTTCAATCTTATATATCTATATAGATATGTATGTGTGTGTGTATATATATATATATATATATATATATATATATCCGTGTATTTTTGTGTGTGTGTGTGTGTGTGAGAGCAACTTGTATTCTTCATAAAACTTCTAATTCAAGTAAGAAAAAGTTTAAGAAAAGACCTATTCTTTAGGCATTTAAAAGAAAACCATCTTTTAGTCACATAATGAATAACAATTTTTCTATGGAACACATTTTTAAATGACATTTTTGAAGTATTAAAAAATGTAGTTTTTTTATTTATTCTTTATAAAATTTTGAATTTTAATCATACATGTACTAAAAGAAAGTATGATTGTTTAATCATACACATATTAAGTACAAATATTACCTTTCCAAATTGTTTAATCAGACACATATTAACTGTAAATATTACCTTTCCAAATTTGTTCCAATGATAATATAGTTACCTTTGAAGCTAATCGTAAACCACTTATTTTATATATAACATCATGTATACCTTATGATAGGTTTTTGCCGCGTGTAAAGAGAAACTTATTCAAGTTTGATACAAAAAAAAAAAAAAGGAAAACCTTGATTACTTTTGCTAATTCGTTTAATCAAGATTTGGAATCTATTTTATTTTATCTTGCATATGTATAACTCGGTTGTTCTACATAATAGGTGCTTTAGTTATTATGATTATTATTTAATTGAGTAAGGGAGCGCTGCTTTCACATTAGTTGGTCTGACCTTGAATCCACACACATAAAAAAGCAGATCTTTTCCTGCATTCACCTTGTTTAGGTAATCAACTCCAAAAAAGTCATGGTTTCTTAGAGTTGAAAGGAACTACAACATATTACAACGCTAAATGGACATGCGTTAACTTACTTTTTAGGTACTAAACTTCATTTTATTGTAGACACGTACACACCACAAGAGAAAGAGAGCGCTTTTGAACTCCTATAAAGGGACAAACTTTTAAGCATTGATTAGTCACTTGTGGGACCAATGCCATGCTTTCCATACTGTAAAAAATTTGTTATCTTCTATTATTCACGTTGAATACAATCGTGGATTCGCCTCATCAGTTTATGTTTTTAAAATGCCTTTTTCAGATTCAAAATCAAAACCCAGTGCATCCGTTACAAATCATAGTCCAATTTCAGTGCTTGACAAGGCTTATTTCTCCTTGGCTTTGTAGTAATAGACAAATGGAATAAAAAGAGAAAATAACAATATTTGTGAAATTTTGTTTGCTAGTTTCCATCAAAAATAATGATGACACATGCTTCTAACTTCAGTATATTTCCCAATGTAGAAGAAGTTTCCCCAAATGTTCAATGAATTTGTATAATATGTATAAACTTTATACTCATTCAACGATATAAGACATATTCTATTAGCCATATTTCTTGCCAATATATATTATATCATGCATATGTATCATTGATACTTAATATAAAATTAAAACAAAGAAAATGAAACTTAAGATTGAATTAATCAAAGCCTCCTTGTAGTATGGAGAATAAACATATACATAGACGATAGGAACAAAATTTTTTTCTTTATTATATATGTGTTTTGCTTTAATTTCAGCTTTAGTGATTCGACAACTAGGAGATGCTACAAGCAATATGGCTACAAATCCTAGTGCTACTGGTGGCAATGTTAACAACAAGGATAATTTTGGGACATCAGAGCCGTACCCAAGGCATCATCCTGACCGCTTGATTCCAATTACTAATATCCTCTGCATCATGAAGCGTATCTTGCCGCCAAATGCTAAGGTTTCTGAAGAGGCCAAGACTATCATCCAAGAATGTCTTTCAGAGTACATCCACTTTATCACTGGGGAAGCTAATAACCGCCGTCATCGTGAGCAGCACAAGATCATTACTGCCGAGGATCTTTTGTGTGCTCATGCAAATCTTGGGTTTAACAACTATATCAATCATCCCACCCACCCTTTTTCTGGAGCGATATCGCCAGAATGAAGCTACTGAAAATGCTATGCATGGGGACCCTTCTGTCAGGTGCACCACTTATTTTCCAAATATATATACACAGGGCCCTCCTTCCTTGCTTGCTTTAGTTCCATCTTTCTTACCTCCAATGAATTTGGCTTTTCAAGTTGGTGCAAATCATCAAGAATTCTCTATTAATCCATCATTGATGATGAATGATTTGTATTTTCAAAATGTTCCCGGCGCAGTACATGGCAGTGGATTTGACGTTATTGGTTATTCTTCAAATCCTGAGTTTCCAGCGCGTGCTCCTTTTGTCCATGGCATTTATCTTAGGGCTCCATCTCCACCTGGTTCTTATAATCATGACCATGAACCTAATCATGGCTAATAAGCCTATGGCTTTTGGTATATATGCAATATATGCTATGTAGTCAAGGCAATGCATGAGTGCCTAATTGTTCTTATTATTGTTTTTTGTGTTGTTATTATTGTCGTTACTCTAGAACATAAGACATTTTGGTTTTTGAATATTGAAATTAGGCTTTTTCTCTATTGCTTGGGGTGCTGTTACTACTGTTATTGTTGCACTAGGACGTGAGACATTTGATATAGCTTTAAGCTTTTACTCAAACGAAAGTTAATAATTGATTCAAATATTAATACAGTACCTAAATACTTAGATACATTAATTTATTGAAATAAATATTTGAGAATGTAAGAACGTTGTTTTTCTTTTTTATTATTCATGTTTACATAAATTCGTAAATGATATTAACATAAATAGCAGTTGTGCTGATGCATGGGCAAGGGTGGCAATTGGGTGGATTGGGCAGTTTTTGACGGGTTGATAGTAGGTTTTCATTTATTTAAATTATACCCAACCTGACCAATTATAAATTGTGTTGATATTGGGTTGGGTGATATTGAGTCAACTCAAACTCATAACCCAAATATAACCCAACATGTTATTTCATATATTTTAAAACATAATATTCTTTCACACACATTTATACACATAAAATGAATTTTTGTTACACATAAATATAGTTTTACATACATAAACATATTTTGCACATACTAAAACACATCCACACATACAAACACACATTCACTTATTAACCTCATTGGATGGAAACACATTATTTTCATATACACAAACATACTAAAACACATGTAACATACTTTCACATATACTAAATTTTTAAACTAGTTAGATGGAAAATTAAATGCGAAAAATTCTTCTTCAAAAGCAAATCAAATCATATAAAATGTCACCAAATTGAGGTGAAGAATTTTAAAATTCAAGTAAATGGAGCCATCTAAATAGACATTTTTTCTTTCATGATTCATAAGGGACAATCAATTTTGTAAAATATGCTAAATATTATGTTATGAAATCTCTAACTACTACAAAAAATATTGTCAGTGGTAGTAACACCCTCGTGGGGACATTAGAAATGCAAATGATTAAAAAGTAGTTCAAACAGCAATAGAAATTCTTAATAAAGCTTAAAACTATAAACTTGGATCAAAATAGAAGCAAACTACTCAAACTGTTCATTTTTCAGTTCATAATTTTTTGATGGAAAAAATGACTTGGTAAAAAAAATAAGAAGAAAAAGAAGTGAGATTTAATAAGGAGAATGAAAAATGTTAGAAAAATAAATTTGATTTTTCTGGGATAAAACAAAGATTTTAATCATTAAAAATTCGAATTTTTATGTTTGATGAATGATGGGAAAATTAAAAAGCTAATTTGTGTACCTAACTTTTCTTAGTTTTGTCTAAATTAAGATTAAGGAAACATTATAATAAAAAAAAAAAGAAAATACACATATACCACAATGTATTTAATTAGTGCTATGTGGATAAAAGTTGAGTTAATAAATACCCAACTAAAAAATCCAAACCTCGAAAAACTTATTTGGGTCTTATTCATCCAACATCAAACTAACCCAACACCCAATTGATCCAACTCAAGCTCTCAAATTAATAGGTAGGTTGGGTGGGTTCTTGGGCTTTAGATATTTTTGCCAGCCATGTGCATAGGTAATCAAGTAGTCAAAGTTAAATATGCATAGGTAAACAAGTATGTTAGATGAGTGGAACTAAAGTAAATATTTTTGCCCGTCCATTGATCTTCTGCCGTCCGTTCTAACACGGTCAACAAGGGCGACGCCACTCGGATGTTCGCAAAATTATCGGTTTAAAATAATAATATTGGCCGTTGATCGGATTCCAAACTAACTACCTAAGACAAAAACGTTGTAATCCGAGGCATTAAAATAAAGGAACAAGTCTTTGAGTGTATGGCCGTTTGTTGGATTCCACACTCACTGCCTAAGACAAAAACGTTGTAATCCGAGGCATTGAAATAAAGGAACAAGTCTCTGGTGTATGTGAAGTTGTGCTATGAATGATTATTTATTTCACAATAGGGCTAATCGAACGCCAATTTTGTATGCAATGCAACCATATTTTTATTATTTGTAAAGTCTAACTATTAAAGATTAAATAAAGAACATGTGATAACTATAATTCGTGTATACATTTATTTGACAAGATATTTAATTCACTTCTTAGAGGTAAGATATGAATTTTTATGCAATATGTAATTGGTTTCTTTTTAACTAAAAGGTAGTAGTTATATTGAGTTTCATATTATGAGTAGCTGATGTCTGAAATTTACTAATGGTTGTCAAAATATGAAGAAAAAAAGGTTGTATTCGGGGTAAAAATAACAAAACAAAGAGTAATTGAAACTTTTAATAGCAAAAAAAAAAAATAGAGGTATTTTAGAGCATTAAAGCTGGAGAATATTGAGAAATTTATTTACGAAAGACTTTGGTATATAAGAAGGAGATAAGGAGTGTGGATCCCTTCCTTATCTTATCAAAATACACTTATGTTATCTTGTATGGTAAATCATTATTTGATGCTTTATATATGGTAACATATGAATTTGTCTTATTACGTTGTTTTTTTGGTTTTGCTCTTTGGTTTTCTTTGGGGGTATCATACCTTCAATTTAAATCCACCATTTCATGATAAAATATGTATTTTGTACCCTTAGATTGTATTAACTATATTCATTTAAAACATGAATCATTGTTATCACTAAGGTAGAATTGAGCACATGGTTCCTAAAGGGACTACAGAATTTTTTGTTTTATTATAGTGCCGAGAATTGCATAAAGCGAACCATAAATCGCCATATAAACAATTTATCATTACAATGTAACAATTTTGCCCCTTTAAAGTACTCATTTCTCGACTTTCGGTACTACTCAAATCTTGCTTTTGACAATTTTCCTGCTATATAGCACTTTGCTATTTTGCACATGTGCATCTTCTATTGGTTCATTTGGTTTATAGCATGAGACAGGATATCCTGTTTCATCCAATATTTGGTTGTATCTTTATAAGTGGATTAGAATATCCATGTTAACTGAATTAATCCTATGTAGAGGGGATAAAGTTATTCCATGGGGGGTCTTGGTATTATTTATCTAAGGATAAATGTAGAAGGGGATAATGATTTATCAAGTTCTTTTACCCTTATTAAGAAAGACAAAACCTATAACTATATTAATAAACCAAACACTGGATAACAAGGATGAGTAATCCTATGATGACTAATCCTGGCATTAATCATCCAAGGAGGCATTTGTTTCAGATGCTTGTGGTGACGATTGAGATTTATCTGATACAAGCAGGAGATGAGATTACTTTTGGTGGTGAAATTTATCAGATAGTAAGAGATAGATGTGAACAAATGTCTTATCTTACGAAAGAGTAGGATGGTGACTAGGAGATTTATCTGATATGAGTAGGAGATGAGATGGCTTCTGGTGGTGAAATTTATCAGATGGCAGGACATCAGCAAATCTTAACAAAACAATTTCTGTAACATCTCAAAACAATTGCTAATCGAAAAAGCTAATTTTCGTGGATGCTTTGATGATGGATTTTATTGAATGCAATAACTATATAAGTGGATGTGAAAACGATGGTATACCAATAAGCCTACAGGCCGGTTTTGAATTGCTCTTTTTTTTTTTGGGTCCGATAACTAATACAGTAATACCTTAGGAATATAATAGCAGTAACATAGATGGATATTAGTGGTGCCGTGGTGGTAGAAAGAAAAAGGTATTTGAGAGTTTCCTATTATATTTTTGCTCTCTCTAGTTGGCAGCCTACTGGCAATAAAGGTGGACTTGGTGAAGAAAATAATATAAGAGGTATCTTTTTTTTGTTTTAACAAGAAGGGAAATTTAGGATTTTTGTATGAAATTTGTTCTTTTTAAATGTTTTTATCCAAATAGTGAATATAAGACGGGTTAGTGTAACTTTTGAAATTAGAGTGGAGTTAAGTGAAATTTTCAGAAACCTCAAGAGAGGTTTCCAAAATTATCCCTAATTAATTTTGTCTTTGGCAAGATATAAGTTTGTGCAATCATATGGCCGTCTTATAATTAATTTGGTCTTTCATATTTGGCAAGATGTAAACTTGTGCTATTATATGAGTCACACAATCATAACTTGTCACTTGAGCAATTAATAAACAAATTACCAACTTTGCCATTTTGGAGTCTCACTTCCCCTACCTTTTTAATAACTGTCTTTTCGCCACTTAAAAGAATTTTATTTGGGGTTGTTACTAGGGTCGAGTCAATTCAAACTATTAGGTCAACTAGAGTTCAAATCTAAATATTATGTTTGAATTAAATATGAGTCTGAGTTTGAATCATATTGACCTGTGTATGTGTATAATCACATATATAAAATATATGTAATTATAAGTTATAAATAGAATTTTAAATTCATAGTAATTCATAATTATAAGATACATATTATATATAATTATGTATTTAACATGAGATTGCACTAAGCTCGATTTGAATTCGAGACTGATGTAATAGAAGAAGTTGAGTTTAAATCATTTAATTTGAGCCCGAAGCCCGAAAGTCCGAAGTCTAAATACACGTAAAATTTATGAGCCGAATCTGGAGTTTGCTAAAACCGGACTTTGAAAGCCTAATTGACACCTACTGCTATATATCACCCTTGGCTCTTTCGCTCATTTGCTTCTTCTACTTCTTCAGTGGAGACATTTGTTTCAGGTGCTTGGTCCTGGAGAACTGTGGAGAATTAATGGCGAAAGATATTCACTTCTTTGAACTCAACACCGGAGCCAAAATCCCTTCAATTGGTCTGGGAACCTGGCAGGCTGACCCTGGCGCCGTCGGCCAAGCAGTTGAGATCGCCATTAAGGTTCCCCCTGCAGTTCTCTCTCTCTCTTCCCACCCCCCACCCCCCCGGGGGGCTGGGGCGAAGGAATTATAAATCACCATGTTTTAGTATCTACAGATACCACATGTGTGTATAATTTGCTAGTGGGAGACTGTGACTGATAAAAATGCGATTTTTACTGTATTATGTGATGTGGTGTATGTTTACTAAGTGTAAACACTCGGGCAAAAGGTGTACATACTGATATTTAAAAGTACAAACGATTAATTTCTTGGAATTAGAAAAAATACTAAAAACCAACCTCCGGAATTGACCACCAGCAGAGCAAATTGTGTTGATTGTGTGGTTCTGTTGTTGTTCAATTGGATAATTGCCTGAGAATATTAACCACATTTGACCAGATTTCTTGGTTGATTGTTATAATCTTTGTTGGAACTATTATAGTTGGGTAAAATTGAAATTTCACTGGGTCATATTGAAATTTTTTGTGATAGAGAAATATAGTGTAAGGTCAAACTTCTATCTTATTTATAGATTTTTATTTTATCTATAGGCGAATTTTTACGCTTGCAGCAATACTAGTATGAATGTATACGCTTTATGTACAATGGTGTATTTCTTTTTGGCTTGAAATGGAGGGTTATGCCTGTTGTATTAATCTCCCCATATTCCAATTGTATTGTTTTCCCTCTGCTATTCAGTAATGTTTCTAATGTAGTCAGACATTAATCTTTCGTTTCTGAAATGCAATGGCATATTTAGCTGATATTTTTTGCTATCTTTCCATTTAATGGCAGGTTGGGTACCGTCACATAGATTGTGCTCGAGCTTATGACAATGAGAAGGAGGTATTATACTTTTAATCCATCCTTTCTTTTCAATAGACGATGTTTGATCCTCAATTTTTGATTATTAGCTGATTGCTCATCATTGTCTATGATTGCTTCTTTGCTAGTCATTGTGTACGTGTAGCTATCTGCTTGTCATTGATTAGGAATTCAGGGTTGTGCTTGTTGGTCCACTGCAATTTAGTCGATCCTAATCAATTGCTTCGGTTTAGCAAAATTACTAACTGTATCCAACTCTCTTCAGCTGGGTATTCACAGTAACCAAACCGTTAGCCTTAAGCACATCTAAGACCTCAGGTGAATAACTTCTCATGGGAAAGGAGTAAGACATTAAAGTGCAAATAGTTGAGTCCTGCTACTTAGTTCCTTTTCAGCTACTACCACACCCATTAAAGTCTCTCATCAACATTTTCTTTTCTTCCAATTGGCTCCATGATTTCAATTTTAGTTCTTGAAGTGTCTATCTGGATCTAATGAATTGTGATGGTACGGTTTCTACTCTCTACACTTTAGTGCATTGGCTTGTTGATTAGTTTTGATATTTTCTTACAGTAAC
Source organism: Gardenia jasminoides (assembly GCA_013103745.1). Taxonomy (NCBI): domain Eukaryota; kingdom Viridiplantae; phylum Streptophyta; class Magnoliopsida; order Gentianales; family Rubiaceae; genus Gardenia; species Gardenia jasminoides. Next base: position 3,293,914 of record CM023101.1, read on the forward strand.
TCATTAAAAAAAAAATAAAACTGTAGTTGCTGCTGTGCCATTGGTATCTTTTCTATCAGATTGTAGACTAACATTATCTTCTTGCTTTGTAGATTGGTTCAGTTTTGAAGAAGCTATTAGAAGACGGTGTCGTCAAGAGGGAAGAATTGTTTATTACCTCCAAACTTCGGTAGTTTTCTAGATTATATTCCATCCACCTTGCTTGATTATTTTTTATGATCATTTTCTACATTGCTCTTTATATTGGCAATAGGGGATAGAGTTCAAAATGTTTCCAGTTTATATAAGGATTATTTTTACTTTTTGCCGGTAATGTTTTCATTGTTTCTCACTTAGCTAACTGAGCTTCTATTTAGAAGCTTAAAACCCCTATACTTATCAAATTGAATTAACCAATAAATGACGTTGCCAAGATAGCAGACACAAACATGTGCATGTGGTAACTCATTTTTTTGTATCTTAAGGATTATGCCCATTTATATCAGGGATTGGCACATGTGGGGTCAAAATTTCAATTAACAGTGCATGACCTTGTGGTTACTTAGCATGAATATGTCACTTTAAGGTGCAGATTGTCAAAATTAAAAGGTTGAGTGTGTAGTTGCATTTTAATAACCCCAATACATTTCTTAATTATGCAGGTCTTCTGATCATGCTCCAGAAGATGTACCTGCAGCTCTAGACCAAACATTGCAAGATTTGCAGCTTGACTACGTTGATTTGTACCTTGTATGTTATGATCCATACCTTAATTATCTTCCCTGAAGCAGCATTTAGAAAATATGTCTCAACTCTGAAAAGCCCGTAAACGTGGGTGAAAATGCACCCTGTAATCAAAATGATCTTTATGCTGTTGATTTTATGTTTGTTTGTTATGGTTCATGCCTTGATTATCTTCCCTGAATCAAAATGTTAGACACTGTGTCTGAACTTCTGAAAAGCTGGAATTTGCAGGGGAAAAATTCATTGAGCATGGTATCTGTACTCAAAATGATCTTTTTACTGTTGATTTGATGATTGTCCAGCACTGTTTGTTAATGTAACCTTCCTGGACCCAACATTGATTCATTGTAGACATTAAAATGACTAACTTCTCATTTTGTTTCATTGTACACTCTGGAAATTTTCATTTTGTTCTTTTCTTTTATGCATTAATTGTAATTTAATTGTTTTCTTCAAGGTTCATTGGCCTGTACGGAAGAAGAAGGATTCTGTTGGGTTTAAGCATGAAGATCTTATTCCAGCAGATATTCCTAGCACTTGGAGAGCCATGGAATCACTGTGCAACTCTGGTAAGGCCCGAGCTATAGGGGTCAGCAACTTCTCTGTGAAGAAGCTAGGAGATTTGCTAGCTGTAGCCCAGATTCCTCCTGCTGTTAACCAGGTGGAATGTCATCCTGCATGGCAACAGCCAAAACTGCGGGAATTTTGTAAATCCAAGGGAGTTCACCTCTCTGTAAGTCTCTAATTCTACAAAAATTACTCAGTATATATTTGGCTCTACATCAATTTCTGATTTGTAATTGAACATGATTTTATGTCTTGTCTCTAGAACCATACTGCTTTTTATGTTAAGGGATTTCAGTCTGCAAGACAGTACCCTTTTATACTAATTTTAAGAAACCAATTCAGAGCCCAGAAGGGGAAAAGAGAAGAAATAAATGAACAAAGGGTGGTGAAGCAGGGCAGTAAATCAGTTTAGTTGGTTGATCAAATTTTAATTGCATTGTTTGTCTATCATTTGTAACTCATGTTTCATTACGGATTGAGAGATTCATTTGTGCAAGCTTTGACACAACTGGTGAAATTAGGAGCATATATCCTGTTCATTTGCTAGGAATTCAACTCTCATCAGTACCATTTGCAGCAACTGTTTTCCCTTTCCAATGACACAAGTTGTCAAAAGAATCATATTTATCCATCTTAATTAACAGGGATATTCACCATTGGGCTCTCCTGGCACAACATGGCTCAAGGGCGATGTTCTTAGACATCCAGTTTTAATTACGGTTGCAGAGAAATTGGGCAAAACTCCTGCACAAGTTGCTCTTCGTTGGGGTCTCCAGATGGGCAACAGTGTACTTCCCAAGAGCACTCATGAATCAAGGATCAAAGAGAATTTTGATGTCTTTGGCTGGTCTATACCTGGTGATTTGTTTGTCAAATTCTCTGAAATTGAGCAGGTAAGTTTTACTTCTTTATATAGTTTCTAAGTTAATCACCATGGAAACATTGCTTCGGAGTTCAAGGAGATCTTGACAAGAAGTGTTTTTTTTTTTTTTTTTTCCAAAACTGGTGCAGGCAAGACTGTTGAGAGGTACAGGATTTGTCCATGAGACTTTTGGCGACTACAGAACTGTTGAAGATCTGTGGGATGGTGAGATCTGAGGCTGCATCTGATAAAAAATCAATGACTTGGAAAAGTATGGGACCCTGGTGAAGCTGTGGCCGTTAAGCTATATCTTCTACATCTTCTACTTTGGCTTTGTCCAATTTTTTTGCGAGAGAAGAAAGGACTTTGCTTTAATATTGGAGTAGCGATTTTCTTTCTTTTTTGGCCTAATTACCATGTTGCCGCTTCTTGGTAATTATGTGCTGGAGAAAAAGAAAAAGAAGAAAGGGGAAGGAACCCTTTATTTACTTGGTCATTCTTGGTTTAATGCTCATGTCTTTTTACTGCATTTGCTCTATTGATTTCATGGGATTGAGAATTCGATATTTTTTATTTTGATTTTGATTTGAATGTGTTCGAGGTATAATTTCTTTACATTATCTGTAGATTATATTTTCATAACTTGGGCTTTTATCATGTGGTTTTGATGGCCTTTTCATGAAATAGGGCATTTGTCAAGGATTAGCTGTTTAGCAAAGCCTTAATAAGTTGAGCAGGAGCAAATTTTTGAAAAGAAAAAAGAAAAATGTTGGGCAAGAGCAACCTACCTTTGATAGACTCAATGTGAAAGATAGTTGAAATCCAGATTGAGATGAAAATTCAATGACTTAATTTTGTCAGGGAGAAAAGACCCATCTTAAGGGTAAATTACGTATAAAGCCTTATAGTTTTACATAATACTAGATGACGCCCTAAGGTTTCAAAATAGCCGCCTAACTCTCTTATAGTTTATGTAAAGTGAAAAACGGATGGAATGCACAATTGGTTACGGCATTTGTACCAAACGCACTTTAAAAGCACATGTAATAAAATATTTATATTCATGTAACCCCTTATAATTTGTATAAATATTCACTTTACCCCTATGTGATTTTGCATTTACCCACATAATTCCTCTATACTTTTATTTCAAGTGATTAATTTGTCGACTCATTTAGCATTTAAGTAAATGCACTATTGGTATTTCAACTAAAGATATTTCATAGGCTATTTTTCGTTAAATTTTAACATAAAACTATAGAGGGTGAAATGGACATTTTGAAATGTTTGGGGTTCTTATGTGGTAATAGACGAAACCACAGGGGATTAAATATAATTTACCTATATTTTAAACCTCTCCAAATTTGTCCATTGCCGTGCCACCATCCTAAACCAAATATTTGCAAGGTTTCCTTCCTCTCTAGTTTCTATATTGTATTAGAACATGTTTTCTAGCTATTTGTATATTTCACATATATAACATTACAAAATGTGTCACACTGCAATTTTTTCTTTTAAAAAAAATTATCTTTCCAAATGCAACATAACTTTTCAGGTTTTGAGCATTAAATTTGAATATGAAGTTAACAGTTTCACTTTCTCCCAAAACACATGACACTTAAGCATGAAGAATATTACATTAAGTGATAGATGCTCATATTTGTGTTTATTGTTTAGACATATTGTGTTTTTAAAGTCACTATTTGTATCTGAACTTTTAAGTATAAGTTTTGATACGAGATTATGTGTCATGTCACTGAGCAAGAGTGGAGTAACCCCTCGTTTGGTACGTTGAAAAGGTCTAGAATGGAAAGACTTTTCCACCCAGAATTCTTTCCTGCCAGAATAGACAGGAAAATGTTTATCACTCTAGTGTTTGGTAACCAAGTCAGAATGGAATGTTAATTCCTTTTCTTATGTCTGGTATAATCATATTCAGAAGTCATAATGGAATGGAAAAAACTATTATATTGACTTAATTGCTCCTATGTATAACATTCTATATATATATATATATATATATATATATATATATATATATATATATATATCGATTTAGAGACAAATGAATTATTAATTAATAAATAACTTTTTAATAGTATAAAATCACAATAATTTATTAAGTAAAAATATAACTTCTTAATAGCATACAATTACAATAGGTGAATACTAATTGCAATACAATTGCAATAGGTGAATGCTAGTTGCAACTAAATTAAAATTTTAAATGCATGCATGTTGAATCCCATATATTTTTCATGCATGTTAAATCCGTCCTTCATGTACGTTAAATCCTCTACCCTTGCTATTTGTAAATAGGAAATTGTAATTTGCTTAGTAGATGATCTAGTGGGTTTTCCATTGTTTTAAATTTTTTAAAATTCATATGAATGTATTTTGGCATGTTATTGGTCGTTTGAGTTAACAAATATTATCATATAATCCAATATTTTGAATAAAAATATTTTAAAAATGTCAACTGAATATTTTATTTCAAAGTAAAAAGAAAGAAAAAATAGACATACGATAGCAAGAAAGAAGAGTTGTATCATATATATGAAAGATAAATACATATAGAAGAGATAGAGATATAAAATATAAGAGGGTAATCTTGACTCCTATAATTTAAGTATTTTCTGGATAGAGTGGGAATGGGCTTTCCTTGGATTTTTGTGAGGAATGGAATTCCAGGGAAAAGTTGGAATAGGCTTTCCAAGGGGAAAGGCCTTTCCAACAAAGATATCCATACCAAACATTAGAATGGAATGACAAAGTTGGAAACATTTTTCCATTCTAAGCCTTTCTAACGTACCAAACGAGGGGTAAAGGTAACTCATCTCTTTCTCTTTCTAAAAAGAAAAAAATATTATGCTAATATATATTTTTTATTGTGATCTAGGTTATTTTTTCAAAGATACTTTTATTTACTTGAGATAAATATTCTAGGCATTAAGAAGGCTAAGAAAGCATAAAGACAATGTAAGTTAATTGTAAACTATAAGAATAGGAAAGAAATGCCAAAAAATATTTTTGAATTTGATGTAGTCATATCTTGATAATTAAAGTTGAGAACAATCTCTTATTGCTGAGAGTTCTAACTCCCAAGATATAGATGGCGTTTTACAAGACACAAATTGGTATAAAAAAACTTTTTATATTTTTTGTTCGTTGTAACCAATAAAATTAACATTAAGGGGCATTTGAAAAACGTTTTATCATTCTAGGGAATTGACTATAATTTAATCAAACAACAAGGTAAATCTTGTAATTTGACCAAACCTCATGTGGATGTAATTAACCCAAAAATAGAGTGCTTTAATTGTCCAACTATTGTAATAGCCGAGAGTAGAGATTGGCTATTACTCAACACGGGAGGTGTATGAAACATTATTCCTATGGTGTTGCATGTTAATCATGTCTGTGTAGGTGAAATGAGGCCATAAGCACGTGGACCTCGAAGTAGATATTTAATTTTTTTTTTCCGGATTAGATTTTAAGGAACCCAAAATGATACAAATTAAAGCCATATTTTGAAAATTCAACAATTTTATATTTGATATTGCTCGAAACTGAAGAAGTGGTCAAAGTATTATCTATGTAAAGAATTAATACATTTTTGAAGTCTATCTGATGATTCTTAATACACAGTTGTAAAATTGTAGTTGACATGTTAAATTTTTGGAAAAACAATATGATCATTAGAAGGGTTTATTTTTATTCCTTTTACATTTTTGTCCAAGTGGACATGCTAGGGATGTAAATGAGTCGAGTCGAGTAAAGTCGATTTCTGACCTAATCGAGCCGAACTCGACTCATTTTTACTGAATTTGAGTTTGAATTCGAATTCGAATTTGACGAGCTGTTTCATACATATTTGCCTTTTCTGCATGGTGTTTTTTTTTTTTTTGTTTGTAATATCTAAATTTGATATAACATGATGTATGCTTAGCTTGTTCTCTCAAAAACAATTTTGGTAATCCATGGGTTAAAAAGTTCTTAAAGGAGAAGCAAAATGACCAACGAAAGACAACAACGTTTATTAAAATATGAAACTCAATGAATCATGGAAAAAAAATATTATGGAGAAAATTGGCAAGTTTGCTAAATGTTATTTATGGAAAGCGAGTTAAAAAAAAATGGACCGACAATGATATGGAAAATGAATCAATCTTCATCAATTTCGAAAGAAGTATTAAACCGTCTTGAAGAGGGAAAAGGGCAAGACTAACACACAAACAAACACCACCCCCCCAAAAAAATAGGCCCTCCAAACCCGGCAAGGAAGAAACAGAAAACCGACTCAAACGGTAAAAAGAATAAAAGTAAGACAAAAATACAATTAAACCAGCTCACAAGCATTGTAGTAGACATCCTAACATTCTCTCAATGATTCCATTCGTTCGTCGTCTGCCAATTACAGTACCTTCTACTATATTTTTGCAAATTTTATCATCATGGCTAATGGTGTCTTGACTTTCGACATGTCCTCGGATGATTTTCTACGTTTCGAAGAATCTTATTTGCTGCCACATACATCGTCATTACTCAAAAAATTTTGAGCATGGAGTTCTTCATCTCAGCATGTATGGTAATAAAGTTGGAAAAGTTGGGAGTCTTGATGGATTGAATTCTCATTCTTCTTCGTGATGCTAAATTCTTAAGTATATGAGCATCACAGAGATAATCAAGTTGGACCCTAAAATTCTTGACTCTTTGAGCTAGGACTTTGGGTTCTTCAGTGACCTAACCTATGTTGACCATCAGATCGGAAGAATTTTGATGTGGATGAAGTGATACTAAAACCAGAAGAATTATTGGAAATTTGTATCATTATCCTTATACAATTATACCGATTTGTATTTTTGTGATTATCTAATTATATCAATTAACTTAACCTGATCTTCTTGATTTTCATTTATATAGATCCAAAGATTGTTGGATTAATGGTTCGCCGTCGCGTGTTGCGGTCGCGTCGCGGTCTCAGTTGTTCCACATCAATCGCGGCGTATCGGTTGAATATCGGGTGATACGCATTTTATAGCACATAAGAGTATCCAAAAATTTTTAAAAATAAAAAATAACAGAACAACCACAATCATCAAATTAGATTTGGTGAATACCTATATTATCATATATATACTTATCAATATTGAAATAAAGTAACTCGAGTGTGACTATGAATATATAATATTAAAAGTAAATAATTATAGTAGTAAGAGCACTTTGTATTCCTATTAATATTAGCATATTATTGTTAAATAAGACACTAAATTTAGAATCTAATGTGAATCTAGTAAGGATGAAATTGAAAGTAGGAAAAGTGATTATGGAAAAAATACCTACTTTTAACTTTACTTTAAGGAACTTTTGGGATGTGTTCGAAATTTTAAAAAAATTGAGTGGCAACTTTGTAACTTTCTTTTCTTTTTTTCCTGTTTGACATCTTCTCATACTACTATTATCACTAATACTGCTATTATTACTACTTCTATTTGTTTCCTCCACAACCACCGGCAACCACCACAAATGTAGGTGGTCTCTTTCCTTTTTTTTTTTACTTTTTTCTTTTTACTCTCTTTCACACACATTCACTCACGTTAACTCTCACACTGGAATTACTCTTCTTTCCTTTCTTCATCTCCCAGTTTTTTTCTTATGTACATATAAGTTTATTCCATTTCCGATACAATTCAGTCCAACTCGCCGATATCTCGGCGATACGCACCGAAACCGTTACAACTCGCCCAATATCGGCCGAGTTATCACGAGTCATCTCGGATATTGTTAAATCTATGATTCGGGAATCGGTATCGTATCGATCCCCTCCGTTCTGGTTATGACTCGGGCGAGTCATCGCGGACTCGGCAGATATGGCGAACCTCAATTGGATACCAAAAGCATAGCACCAACGATGATGTTCTCCTCTGATAAAGCAAAGTGAAGTATGCCAAGAGCTTTAGTTATGTTAGCAGAGAGCTTAGTTGTGTGGGTAGTTCTAGAGATTTCCAGCTCTCCTCTATTATTTTGCCTCCAGGTCATTTCTTTTATGGTCTTTTGAAATGCAAAGAACTGACAGATGTGGATTATTGTGAAATATTCCACACGTTTATAGCTACGTTTATGATGTTTACCTGTGGTTTCTAGCTACTGCCGGTTTGGCTACTGCAGTACCAGTTAGCATCATATCTTTTTGTGCGTTCTACTGTCTGGTGAGACAGTAATCTAACCTAGATGGGTTTAACATGGTTTTCATCATCATATTTTTAATTTTAACTTTTTTCATCATTGAAGGTCCTACTATTCTTTGTTCACCCTCAATTGTTGCTTGCTCTACCTTTTTGGCACAGTTCAAATCTAACCCACAATTGGATATCATCCGTGAATCGTTATTCAAGGATGGATGATTTAGTTATGATGACACCGTGAAGTGCTTGAAAACAATAGCTGGTAAATTTAGTTTTTATGATATATATATATATATATATATATGTCAGCGAGACCCTGTTTTGGTGCTCTGTTTAGGTGCTGAAAACTTATCTGAATTTCTCAAAAACCCAACATTTGAACTGGATGTGCTTTCTGTTCTTTCAGGGATGCAACGACCTAGTGCATTTCTTGAAGAGAGCATCGAGGCTCCTGAGAAACTTGCTGTTGGAGAAAGAATTCCAGCTACTTTAGATTCCTAGGTAAGAAGCTCATCAAACTTTTTTTTTTTAATTGTAGGAATAAGTTTCGTTAGGAACTTTATCAACCGTGGAAATTAGAATTCTATCTCAATGAATGATGATTTTTATGGGTTTTTATTCCTAGAATTTGTGCATCCCTATGAAGTTTTGCTCTTTTTATGCCTTGGTTTTAGCTCAAGTTAAAAGCTTGTTTCACTTCACTTGATAAAGTTACTTGTCCCAACTGTATGGATGCTGGTTTGTTTAACTCTGGTCACTTGCTATATTATCTATATGTTTGCTGGTATTTTGACAAGTGACTACCTATTATAAATTGTTAGAAATAGATTTGAATTATGAAAAATATTTTAGAAGTATGGAGAAATGAGGATATTTATGTGTACGTAAAAAGTTGGATAAAAATATATTAGATATTACTAAGGTGATTAAAAATATCTAAGGAATGTACGACACAATATTTTAGAAGATACTTCTAGAATATAGAATGAAGAATGTCTATAAGAAGAATCTAGAACATAGATATTTTATGACTCCGCTACCTCAAAACTACTATAAACAAAGGCAGAGACATTGTAGTTGTGATATTTGAAGAAATGTGCAGAAGTAGTGAGAAAACAAAGTGTTGTAAGTGCTAAATCACATAATAAATGTTCTTGTTTATGCCTTCCAATCTCTCCAAAAGAGTTTCTATAGAGTTTTCTTGAACCTCTTCATAGTTTATCATCAAGACATCTCCAACAAATCGGTATCAGGATAGGTACAATTTTTGAAGTTGTAAAGATGATGCCAGCTACTGTTGTTGGAATGTATGCTCTAAAACAATCATTTTGTTTAAATACATTCCTTATTAAGTTTTGTATTTTATGAACTTCCACTTTATCTATTAAATGTTAGATATAATTGATAAGGTCCTTAGAATATTGACTAATGTGATGGTAGTCACAAAAGTTGGTAACTATGAGATATCAAACACATTTATAGTAATATTCTTAAAATTCCCTAGTCATGGTACTAATGAGACATCATAATACGGAAAGACTAGTACACAGTTAGCCTCTACTTAGTGTAAGTAGTGGTTGTTCTCATCAACCATGGTATAGGGATACCTAGGCTAATGTGTAGATAAATTGTAAAGTACAAGTTCATTGGAGCGATCCACTCAGATATCTCATTAGGATATCTATCTAGTGCCAATGGTCGAATCTCTTATGGGAAATTGTGTACATGATCCTAGATTTGAGATCACCAAAGTATCTTGAGTGTGAATTACTGTCTTTTGACTTTAATGCTTGTTACTCACCAAGAGTGACTTAAAGAGTAGAAATTGGGGGTAATATGAAGCATGGAAAGATAGTGAGTGATCAAGAAAGAATTCACCACTCCGATAGTAGGAGTTGATATCCAGAAAGGCCACTAGTGGGAAATTAACCTTTATAGTCGACTACATTAGATTAATTGAAGAATGTCTTTAAGTTAACCTAATCTAGGGTTAATTCCAGGAACTAGCAAATTAATTAGTCATTAGGGAATTGGCACTTATTCCTTATTTCCTAACTAATAGGATATCGATGGTGAAAGGATAATAATTATATGGTAATTTTCAATGGAAATGTTAGGTCAAAATTTCCTTGACTAATTTCGAGTACTTAAGTGGTTGTGATGTGTTGCTAGACACCACTCACAATCTATAATTATGAACGAGTTAATTATTGTAATTAATGATAAAATAAAGTTATTTATTTTATCTAATTCTCCTTGAGAATTATAAGTCATAATTATTACCAGTGTATTTGGAACCTATTGCATCACACGCTTAGAGACTAAATTTTGGATTAAAATTGTGTGTCCAAGTAGAGACTTGAAAATAAAATCTTTTGGGGTTTAATTACAAGGAATATAAACTTCGGGGCTATTTGAGCACATAGGATAAAATAGTTATCCTATATTTGTCAGATAACCAAAAGATATCAAATATTATGTTGTTTTGATTTTGGATCAAAACAACCTAACCCTATCTCTTTCTCTCTCTCTCTCTATCCTATCAATATATATAGACTATACGACATGTCTGTTGTTAGATAGATAGAAATAGAGAGGCTAAGTTTTTTTTTTTTTTTTCTAAAAACATATGTAGAGAGAAAACAAAAGAGTAGAGCAAGGAGAAGGATAGCACATTCTTCACTCTCACACACAAATCGTAGAGACGATCCAGGCATTACTCTCTCGTGGATTACAGTAAAGGCAGGACGTTTGGACTGCTCAAGGGAGTTTTCATCTTCTCCAACGAGTCAGAGTAACAACACATGGGTTAAGGTAATCCTGATTATCTCCCTCTCCAAGTCATATGTAAGACCTAGGGTGATTCCTGGTGGGTTTTGGGGGGTTTAAAATTTTTGTTTTTCCGCTGCCGTGTTGCTACCCCAAATCCTAACAACTGTGCTTCAAATCCCTCATCTTACGGACAACTACAATCAGTGCAAAATCCAGATGATGGCTTCTCTTGCATTTTGGTATACCCCCGTTTTCATCTTTGTGGCTATGCTGCAACTTGCAACTTCACATAGTTTTTTGGATCATTTTTCAGATCAAAGTTTAGTTGTAACCGTTCAGGAAATCTTGAAAATTTTAAGAAATATCTTTTAATGATTTCAAGATAAAATTTACATCAACTTTAAAATGATTGACTAGAGATTTAATCTTCTATTATGGAGGCCTTGAAGAACTTGTTTTGTAACTTTGGAGTCTAGAGAAACTACACCAAAATATAGCCTTTCACTAGAATTCCATAGTTCACTATATTAGTGTAGATTAGTATAGTTTCTCCATCTTGTATCTATCTAACATAGATGAAGATTAAGGATGAATGGAGAGTGTTAGAATAATTAAACCAAGCTGCTTTAGTAGTAAGTTTCCTAATTGGTTTAGTTTTTGTTTTGTGTCTTGTTTAGTTTTCGTATTAGATTAGGAAATCTCTAATTCCGTTCCAAGTAAGTTTTGGTTTACTATTGTGTTTGTTTAGGAAAGATTAGTAGTCTATAAATACTACTAGTCTAGCACATTATTACTTGAAGAGTGAGTTGAGTTGAGGGAAAGCCTCCAAATTATTTGTGAGTTGTCGTAAGCGAAAGGCTGCTACTTAGATACTGTTGTTGTTGAGTTTGAGTTAATAAAATTATTGAATATTTGTTTGTGAGTTTCTCATCCTCTTCCCACATATTTTTATATGTGTTAGAAGTTGCTTTTGCTGTGCGTGTGCACGATTTTTGTGCCAACAAGTGGTATCAGAGCTCTAGATTTTGATCCTAGGGCTTGTTTTTGAAATTGAAGTATGAATTCCTATTATTTACCACATTGTGGTATTTTTATTTTTGATGGCAAGAAGGATTTTGAGATTTGGAGTATGATGATGAAGAGATTTTTTCAAGTTATTGAAGTTTGGAATATTGTCCAAAAGGGGTTTAAGGAACCCGTTGAAGGTGTGGAATTATCAAGTGATCCAAGTAAAGAGTTGGAGAAAAATAGACGTTTGGATTGCATGGCATGCTATTATCTCAGTACTCAAGTCCAGTTGCATGTATCCAAAAAATTCATACATGCAAAAACTGCAAAGGAAGTTTGGAAATTTTTTATGAAGACTTATGGTCATGGTAAAGAAGAAATTTGTGGTGAGAAAGAAGAATTAGAATTTTATGAAGAGACAAAGAAAGAAGAAACTACGGAAATTGTAAATGCACATGAAGATGAAGAATTTGTGGCGGGTTCCATTTGGATTAGGTGTTTTTGAAGTTGTATTTCAAAAACAGTGCTGTAGCATTACTCTAGCGAAAAACAATTACTGTAACTTGTATTTGGTGTATTTGGAAGATTTTTTTTTTCAATTTTCTTTTTTCTTTTCCTTTTCTTTTTCTTTTTTTCTTTTCCATTTCTTTTTTCTTTTTCCTTTTTTCCCTCTTCTTTTCTGGGTTGTGCCAGACAGACACCTTCCTTTCTTCTTCTTTTTTTTCTTCTTCTTCTTCTTCTTCTTTCTTTCTTTCTTTCTCCCTCCCTCCCTCCTCTTCCCCACACCTCTGCCTCCCTCCATTTGTAACCCTCCCCAACCCTGTCACCTCCCCTCACTTATCCCTCCCTCCCCCATGCCAGGATCTGGGGGAGAAGGGAGGAGGGAGGGGAGGAGGGAGGGAGGAAGGAGGAGGAAGAAAACTCTGGGTGGGAGGGAGGTGGGAAAAGAAGAAAAAGAAAAAAGAAAAAAGAAATGAAAAAGGAAAAAGAAAAAAACATATAATATTGTGAAAAAAAAGTGGTTTGTTTTTGGGGTTGTATTTGGGGTTATTTTTACTGTAACAATTGAGGTGTGAAAAACAGCATTTCAAAAACAGGGTAAAAACTCCTCAATCCAAACGGAGCCTTGGTAAAAGAATAATAGAAAAGAAACTCAAATGAAATGAAATTCAAATGCAAAAACTAGTATAAATAAGCAAAAACTAGTAGAAAGAAACTCAAATGAAATTCAATAAGCTCTAGTTTGTCCTCGTTTCAAATGAAATGAAATTCAAATGCAAAAACTAGTATAAATAAGCAGATAGGATTTTAGAAGAAGGCATCGAGTTTTAGACTCTGAGCCTACTCTTCTCAAGTCAATAAGCAGATTGTATTTGCCAATAGGAAAATCATTCATTACCATGAACAAGTCGGTAGAATCCAGCCCTACAATGTTTTCAAATATGATTCAATTTGTCTCAAACCAACCCGTATAGCCATTGTTACACTCAAAGAAAAGGTTTGGCTCAAAAGAAGAGAGCTCAACCAATGCCTTATCAATTACCATACCCTTATTCAAATGGGGAGAAAAACCCCAGAGGTTCATCAATGGAAGACATCAATGAACCACTCAGGCAAACAACCTTCCTTGGACCCAACAACTCGAAATCTACTAACGTTTCTTCTTTTGTAGAGCTTTGCCTTCCTATTACAAGGCTTGAGTCTTCCATGGATTTCAAGCATTGAGAACTTGGCCTACAATAAGGAGTCCTCGTGTCAAACATTAACGGTTAGAGAATAGAACTAGATGCAAAGCTCTAGTTTGTGCTTGGTAAAAGAATAATAGCAAAGAAAAGCTCACGGTATAGACAAGACTAAAGGATCCCAGAATCGATATTGATTCTGAAAAAGATTGCGAAGCACTGCTAGATCTTAAATTATCAAATGGGTACACAGTAACATACTTTTATCCTGCATATATAATAGAAAGTACTTTGACCTTTGCTTGGCCATAGTTTCAGGATAGTTGGTGGGTTCAGCCACAAATTAGTCTCAATGTCATGACACAAAATGTATGTATTTAGATATTAAAGGTGCAAGGGCTTAGTTTGTAAGGATAGCATATACATACATACATATATATATATATATATTTGGTTGACCACCACTATCCACTATGAGTCAGGGAGGTCTCAAGGAGTATGGATTTTTTTACAGATCATCCATTTTCAAGAACCATTTAGTAATAATAGATACACTTCCCATTTTCTCAATTTTTCCTCTTGATCCTCTCTCGTTTCCCCTCTCTGTCTTTCTCCCTCCCAATTCTCTCTCTCCTCATCAATTCATCTTCAACCTCTAATTTCTCTGTAAATCTTAATCTTCCAAATCTTTGGTTCCTGACAATTGGTATCAGAGTAGTCTTTCCTTGGACTGCTATTGACTATCAATTGGAAGAATCATTTCTTCCTCTCTGTTTCTTTCTTTCCTTCCATCTTCCATGTCTGATTCTTCCTGCCCTCAATTATTTCCTCCCCAAATCATTGCTTTTCTGGTTCGTTCTCAATCCCTCTTACTGCTCTTCTTAATTTTGATTCTTATCCTTTCTTCCTCTACTTTCTCATATTTCTCTCTTAGTTTTTAATTCTATCTTATCAATTGTCCTGCATTGCAGAGTATTCAAGCCTGACAAATTCGATATCCATGGCGGATGGTTTGCAATGTAGAAGAATAGAAGAAAATGCGGTTCTACCAACGAAAATGGACGAGGAAGAGGAAGCTATATGTGAACTTCTAGAGCAGCATCTCAATTATCAAGACCTACAACTGGAAAAGCTTAAGCAAATGTGCAATTTCAAAGAATTCCATAAGGACGTCAGTAAAGATATTCATGAAAGTTTTCAAGAATTCAATAAAAAGTTGGAAGCTTCTCTCGAAAAAATGGATTGGGGGTTCTCTCTATTGATTAGAGCTTTCAATGGTGAAACAGGGGTCCTAATGGAAGAGTGCTTCAATGATGGTAAAGACTTGGTTTGGGAGGAACACCATCTGCTTGATAAAAATTCAAGGATAAATTCTTCATCCACTCAAGCCAAAGAAATAATTGAAGAATCTGTCCTGGGCATTGATGCGGACTCCAATGAAAATGCAGCCGCTGGTTCCATTTCGTGGTTAGATGAGAATAAGATTCTACTGTGGGACAATGGTGAAAATAACTCCAGCATAAGCCAAATTGATGTTCTTGAATCAGAAACGGTCAACGTAGAAACTTGGAGAGTCATCAATTACGATAAAGTGGTTTTAATCATGGAGCATTTTGATTGTGAAAAAAGATCTTGTTGAGGAGGAACACCACTTGTTTGACGAAGTTCAAAGCTTCCTTCTTCAGCCATTTCAATACAAGAGGAATTGGATTATTCAATGTTGGGCATGAAAGAAGAATTCTAGAATCAAATTCTTGAAACTGAGACTGTTAATGGCGATCAGATGTTGGTTGAGAAAAAAGTTGGTATGATTTCTTTCCCACAGTTTTCAAGTACTGACTTGGTTATGTCTTCTAAGGGAAAAGCTAGAAAATGTGATGAATTATATCTATCTCGTCAAGTAATTGATACTCAGATTTTGGAAAATGATGAAATCTTTGTAGAAGAGAATGGGGACTATGGGATCCAAGCCTTGGAAATGGTTAATGGGAAAATAAATGGGACAAAGTTGTGTGATGATTTGTTTAGTCACGTGTCCTTTGAGTTAAAGCATGGAAGAGATTTTATGCTGCAAGTTCTTAATTCTGAATCGTTGATGGCCTCAAATGCGATTGTTGTAATTGGGGAACAGTTAATTCAAGTTTTCACTAAGGGAACAAGGAATGCAAAGAAGTCTTGGTCTGTAATGGTATCTGGGTTCAAAGGTGGCACTAACATTGGGAAATACAAATTCCCAAGCAAAGTTGTATCAAGCAAGATTCTCGAAGCTGCAGTTTGGGATATGAGTATGATCTCACCTAGATTTTCAACCAATTCTTCGCATATTAAGATGGCCAACTTCCTCCATAAATGGAATATTGAACTAGCATTGCTAAGCTGCATGGGTTTCTGGATCTATGCGTTGAAAAGATTAATAGCAGTCACGTAGTAGAAGTGGCAAATTATAATAGTGGAATTCAGTTGACCTTGAATCGTATTGATGTATGAACCTGTGAAAGCCATAATGAGCTTTTCTTCAAGAAATGAGTGCAAGTTTTGCCACTTGAATATATTGGACGCTGGAAATATTTTTGGTAAAAGTTGGACCAAAGGGGGTGGGTTATTCTTGAGTTAAGTAGTAATATTGGAGAAAAGAATAGTCCTGATGACATATTGGTGGCAAGTTTCATTCTTGAGTTAACTGATTCCTATGGTAAAAAAGGTTGATATAAGAAAGTTTTAAGTCTTTGGCTTTTGTTGACGAGGATTTGAGAGGGACTATTGTTAAGGCTGGAAAAGAGGTTGCCTATCTGAGGTATAAAAATTCAGAGCAAATGGTTGATGAATTTGGTCAAGTCATGGAGGAGATTAATATCACGCTTGTTGCATTGAAGCCTGATAATATCCTCAAATTTAATGAACTTGTTGTGATTCAAGATGAGAGTCTTGAGTTGGCAACTAAGAAAGCTACAAATGGTGGGAGGTTTTGGGGTGAAGTTGTGTCTGGATTCAAAGGAGACACTCCAATAGGAAGTGTTGGTCACAAAGGCCGAACCATAGTTCAGATGTCATTTTTTGAGGTGGAAGTGCTGGGATTAATTGTTGTTTTTCTTGCAAATGGCAGCAGCTTGGTTTTTTGGTTTGGAAACATGGAGTCAGAAGCTATATTCTTCTTATTATACGTTCATGTTGACCAGTTCAGAGAAATCAAGCAGGCTGATGACATAATCTACAAATCCCTGAATATTCATGCTTTGCATGGGATGTTACAGGTTATCAAAAGAATAACCAATTTACTAGTCTATTTGGTCTATACTTTGTGAACAAGAATTCAAGGGATCATTGTAACAGTCTTTTTGGAGGAAAACGATCACAGAAAGTTGCATTTCATCAAGTCTTTGGTTCTCAACTCAATCTTTGAGGACAAGGATTAATTGAAGGGAGGGATATTGTCATGACAGAAAATGTATGTGTATACCATAGTTTAGATATTAAAGGTGCAAGGGCTTAGTTTGTAAGGATAGCATATATATACACGCTTGTATTGTTCAAGGACCATGCAATAATAGATACAGTTCCCATTTTCTCAATTTTTCCTCTTGATCCTCTCTCGTTTCCCCTCTCTCTGTCTTTCTCCCTCCCAATTCTCTCTCTCTCTCTCCTCATCAATTCATCTTCAACCTCTAATTTCTCTGTAAATCTTTCATCTTCCAAATCTTTGACTCCTGACACTCGAGCACAGTATCTTCTCACCCACTTAAAAAAATGCCGATTCTTCAGTTCTTTTACTTTCTTCTCCATTACTTTCTTCTACTTTTTATCTCAGTCCTGACCCCTCTACTACACCAAGCCTTGGCAATCGGCGATGCTGTACTCTTCTTTATGGTTTTCTGCTCTATTTGCCTTCCAAGATCTCTTGTGCATATTCAAAAGGTTTCTTTTTCCCCTTTGTGCAATTTATTCTATATCCACAATATTAACAGTTATTCGTGACTATTTTTGTGGAAAGTAACTATGATTTCCCTTCCATGGCATTATCTAAAAGTTCTTTTTTTTGTCAATCATCCTTCTGTAGTAGTTTCTTGTTTCTTGTGTTTGATTTTGCTCTTACAGAATTTTAATCTTGCAGACGGTCTTCTGAAGGTAAAAACAACTTTTTTTGCATTAATGAACCTTTTTTTCCTTTGGCAGCCAGTTAAAATCAGGATTTAATTTTACGTTGTACTCATCTTATGTCACTACTTTAATTTGTTTAGAAGTTTTCATATTTTCAGCCTTCAAATTTTCAATTTTATCTACCTTGCACTATTTCCTCTACAGTAGGTCATTGTTTTGACAGCCAGATATGACAGCAGGAGATTAAAGATCCGTTTTTCTTTTTTTTTTCCGCCAGAGGTTAGGATTCTAAAACCTTATGTGGTCAGTGGGCGAAACTTTCTTTGTCTCAGCCATCTCTACTGTCGTAATTGCAGGTAAAGTTATGTCCTTTGTGCTCTAAATGTTCGATTTTTTGTTATAAAATATTGGTTCATTCATTTAAAATGGACCTTAGTTTTGATTCTTTTTCTCTTAAAGCCTCTAATTTTCATTATTTGACTACGTCAGTTGAAAGTCACTCTTTGATATGCTATGTACTGCTCTGTGACATCAATTTTGAAGCCATTTCAGTTTTTCTAATATTTCTTTTTTTTTTTGGTTTAAAAAATTTCTGATATTTCTTGCTGGATACTTACTTTATGCATGTCTGCGTGTTTTCTATTTCTCTTGTTCGTTCCAGGCTCTCGTATATTTGTCGTCCGCACAGACAATACATTTAAGCCTTCATCAATTATTTTTCCTTTCATGGAATGCATGATTTTGCTTATTGTTTATAATATTACCTATATTGTCTCTGATCTAATTCCATCCTTGACAATGTGGTTGCTAGCTCATTTATAATCTACAGAAAACTATTGCTGAAGAGAGGTTTATGCTGCTTCACAATTTGGCTCAAAAGCTTTTGGTGGCCTTTGCTTTTTACTCTCTATTTTTTTTTTTTTAGTTCAAAGGTATTTCCTAGAACACGTTGATAGAATAACTGAACAGACCTCAAGGAAAGTGAAGAAAAAATCAGAACACATTTACCAGCAATAAAAGTGTTTTGCATGTATTACACGTTTTAAGTAACTTGGCAGTGCCATTCATGAAGGGAGTGTATATCTCAATGCTTTTGAGTTTGTTCTGATTCTAACTATGTATCTCTCAATGCTTTTGAGTTTGTTCTGATTCTAACTAAGTTTCCAATTATCAATTAGATATTCTCCTTTTGGCCTATTATAATATTCGAAATAGATTTGATGGTAGACTTTGATCTTGGTGATGAAATAGAACAGGAAAAGAAGGCAGCAGAACAGAGGGAGGCTACAAAAATATCCGCCAAGAAGGGAGAGAGGAAGTTTCATTTTAGATGGTTTCTTCCGGTGGGCTTGTGGTCATAATTTATGATCTAAATTATAGTTTTTGACTATATTCAGGTAGAATCAGAGCTAATAGCTCCCTTAGACCAGTTTCAACTTTCAAGAAACACAAGGTGCAACCATTGCAAACAGGATAAAAGCATGTTTAAGAATTCTTGCAATCAGAGGCAATGTGACAACAAAGAACTGTAAGCCCCAAAAAAAAAAAAAACAAGAAAACAATTACCGTCAATTAATACTAAAATGAACTTATGAATCATCTCATTTAAAGATCTATCTCAACACAAATCACATCCGTGATCATGGTCGCAAGTTTTTGACAAAGCAATGTTACTTAATCGTTAGTTTAAAAAAGAAATCCGCTATTTCTTCGTCCTCATCTCATTTTGTTTCAAATGCTAACCACAACTTTCACATCCATTGTGCACTCATTTCCACATATAGGTACCATGACAACTTAACTGACTTAGCACATTTGAAACTTTGATTGTGATACCCCATCCCACATCAGACAAGTCAAGTGTTATAGACCAATACTTAAGTAGAGTCTATAAGTAGAGTCTAGGCACTCAAGTTCAATTTGGAATATCCATTTTGGGCTAGCGAGACCGGAGCCCAAGTAGTTGGGCTTGGTTGTTGAAACTCTGGTCGCATCTCGGGCCTGCGGGTTCGGAGTGTGACATTATGGTATCAGAGCGAACCCTATGTGGTCTCTGCATGGGGTGAGACTGTGCCAGTGGTATTGGGACGGACTACATAGGGAAATGGAGGAAGGGACAGACTACATAAGGAAATGGAGGAACTAAATGCTACATCGACTTAAGGGCGGGATCCACCTCTAGAATCCGACACAACTGTGTGGTCTCTGCACGGAATGAGATTGGGCCGGTGGTATTGGGACGAGGGGAGTGGAGGAACTAAGTGCTACGTCGACAGCCAGTGGTATTGGGACGGGTTACACAAGGGAGTGGAGGAACTAAGTGCTACGTTGACTTAAGGGCGGGAGCCACCTCTAGAATCTGACACAACTGAGTGGATAGTCCCAATCATAATATTGGATTGGGCTAGCGAGGACGGAACCCAAGTAGTTGGGCATGGTTGCCGAAACTTTGGTCGCATCTATAACTGCGGGCTGCGACGTTAATATCAGTGAAAGCGAAACCACATGTGATCTGCGAGTGGAGACCTGGTGAAGGTGGTATTGGGGCAGGACTACACAAGGAGTGGAGGAACTAAGCTCACGTCGACTTAAATGAGAAACCACCTCTGAATCGGACACAACCTGTGGTCTATGCCGCGGGTGTGATTGGGCCAGTGGTATTGGGACGGAGTACACAAGGGAATAGAGGAACTAAGTGTTACGTCGACTTAAGGGCAGGAGCCACCTCTAGAATCCGACAGAACTGAGTGGATAGTCCGGATCATGACACAACTAAGTGGACAGTCCGGATCATGACACAAGTAAGTGGACAGTCTGGATCATAATATTGTATTGGGGTTTGCGAGGACGCAAAGTCCAAAAAGGAGGGGTGAATGTGATATCCCATCCCACATCGGACAATGGATTGGGGTTTGCGAGGACGCAAAGTCCAAAAAGGAGGGGTGAATGTGATACCCCATCCCACATCGAACAAGTCAAGTGCTATAGACTAATACTTAAATAGAGTCTAGGCACTCAAGTTCAACTTGGGATATCCATTTTGGGCTAGCGAGAATGGAGCCCAAGTAGTTGGGTTTACGCAGAGACTCGTGCGGTATCTCGCCCTGCGAGGTTCGTGACATTAATAATCACTATGAAATGCAGAAAGTTCTGATTGACGAGCTACAAATATTCCTACTCTTCGTGCATTTAGAGGTAATATTCTTCATTTAAAAAGCTTCCTCTTCTTTGCAACTTACCTTTACTTGCACATTAAAATCTTTTTTTCTTTTTCTTAGACAAAAACAACATGATTAAAAAGAAGTCAGACTCTACATCAGACGCCAAAATAACTGATTCTCAGCATTTCCCCACTGCTATCATTCTATCAAGCGACTTCACTCTAATTTGGGAAATCACGTGTCCAACTTGCGAGAAAGAGATATATCCAATCCGAAGGTATCCGACTCAGTATTGTCTTTTAATGTTGTTTTATATGCGGTGGATTACATATAACATGTATTTGGTTTTACATAATATCAGATAACTCTGCTAAGGTTTTAAAATAGCAACATAACTTCCCTGTGGTTTTATGTAAAGTGGAAAATGAATAGAATGCATAATTAGTTATGACGATTAGATCACATGCGCTTTCAAAGTGTATGTGATGAAATTATAATATCTACTTAACCTCTATAGTTTGTGTAAATATTCACTTTACCTCTTTATTTTTTCATTTATTCACATAATCTCCTATAGTTTTATATAAGATGATTAAGTCATCATTTGATTCAGTATTTATATAATAACACTACATGTATTTCAAATAACAATATTACATAAGCCAATGTGATGAAATCATAATATCCATTTAACCTCTATAGTTTGTATAAATGTTCATTTTATCCCTATATATTTTCATTTATTTACATAATCCCATATGGTTTTGTACAAAATGATTAAGTTATCATTTGATTTAGCATTTAAATAAGGACACCACTGGTTTTTCAAGTAACAATATTACATAAGCTATTTTCCATTTTATTTCCAGTTTACATGAAATCATAAGGGGTTGAACTAGATATTGTAAAATGTTAGGGCGTTATGCGGCAATGGATGAAACCATTGGGGGATTGTTAGTAATTTACCTTTCTATAGGAAAGGTCAACCTAAAATCTTTTTCCTAGACAAGCACAATAATTGATGCAAATCTAAAACAACTTAATCACAAAATTCTCAACGTATGCTCTTGCCGCCCCCTTACAAGTGAAAGAACAGGACATCTGAAAGTTGTGGATATTGGAAAGGAAGTTGAAAAAAAATGCTGATGACTGCTTTTCAGCTTTAGAAAAAGCAAGAAAAGGGGTAATTCTTCACGATTGATCTTACTTATTTCTGGAATCAATGATTTACCTATTACTGGTATGATACTGATTCTTGAATCAATGATTTATCTATTTAGGAATTGACTCGCATTGACTCACTAACTCGGACAACATTCACTGAGTTATCTAAGGAGACAAAATGTTCAAGAAACAGTTCAATACCCCACCAATTCAGATGAAACAAACCGCATCGAAATGAAATGAGAGGCTATACAAAGCTGTTGTAAAGAAGTTATTCTATGGTTTTCAAGTAGTCATCAAAAAAATTACTTTGATCACATCTCCACCTATCCACCTTAGTAGTCTCTTCTTTTCTTAAAACAAAAAAGAATAGATTTTTTCCCTTCAAAACCATAAGATTGAAAACAAAACAAGCAAACCAAAGGCCATGTAATACACTTTCCTGAAGAGACAATCCCTACCTCCATTTTCCTAGTGGTAGTCAATAAAATTGCTTTCAATTCCATCTCACCATCTTGCATTTTCCTCGACTCTCTTAGAAATAACCGACATTTTTTTCCGTGGATAAAAGGGTTAGTTGGAGTAGCAAGGAATAATTTTAGGGAGTCTTGCTTCTGTGTATCTCCTTGTGCCACTATTTTTATTAGAAGGGACGGTAAAACAAGGAGAATCCA
This sequence comes from Gardenia jasminoides, assembly GCA_013103745.1. Classification (NCBI taxonomy): domain Eukaryota; kingdom Viridiplantae; phylum Streptophyta; class Magnoliopsida; order Gentianales; family Rubiaceae; genus Gardenia; species Gardenia jasminoides. Next base: position 3,316,807 of record CM023101.1, read on the forward strand.
TCTATGATAGGGATGTTTTGTGATTTGTTGGTGGCTAATGTTAATCTGATATTGGGGATTGATTGAATTTGATATGAAAACAAATATAGCAAATTAGTAAATAATTTGGAAAATGGTACAAACAGCATGTACATGAAGCATGCGGGCACAATATTTTATGGTTCTCAACGAGTTCTACGACATGGCATGGTCAAATCTTTTTTTTTTTTTGGAGGTGATATTCAGAGTGAATGGTAATTAATAAATACTTAAAAATTGGTAATCAATCAATTACTTAAGTAGGTGACTAATGGAAATTTTAAATTAAATAATAAATAGTATCAAACAAGGTAACTATAGAAATAATAAAAAAATTTAATTTAAAAAAAGAACCAAATTTTTTTTTGGTAATAAAAGAACAGAAAATAAAAAACTATTTAGTTACAAAACGTGGGGTACACATGCCCCTAATGTCTACATCTAGAATGGAGGTAAGTTCGAGTGGCCTAGATGAATACATAACAAAGGAGACTGCTTGATTACTTCCCATCTTTGCAAGCTTGTCAGCTGCTTGATTGGTTCTCTGTACGGTGGTTGAAGTCAACCTCTTCGAAAGATGTTATCAAATATCTGCAATCAGAAATCAAACAAGCATATTCATGAGTAGAATAGTCAGCAGCATTAATTAGATTAAGCACTATTTCTGCATCAACTTCAACTTCTAATTGGTTTATGTTCATGCTTTTTGCTAGAACTAAACCATCTTGAAGTCCCCAAAGTTCTGCACAAACATTAGTTGAGTGAATTTTTTCGAATCCTCCTACCCAACGTCCCATCTTATCTCACGATAGTCCACTGCCCAGCAGTGGTCCTCGGATTTCCTTGGCAACCCATCAAGATTCAATTTGAAGTTTCTTTTGAAGGGGTAGCCGCAGATGAGCCTTTCATATCTGGTTGGTCTAGATGTATAACTAGGTCCTAAAAAGGAGTAGTCAAGTGCAAAGGCAAATGAGAGTTCAAGAGGAGGAGTAAATGATGAAGAGTCAAAAATGCATTTATTTCTACTAATCCAGAAACTTCAGACAGCGAAGGAGAAGAGGGTTCCCCAGGGGATATTATGAAAGCATGATTTCTATTTCTCCAAATATCCTTTATGAAGCCAATCTTGGAAGGAAGAGGGGTTAGAGGTACATACAGGGTGTCCTCTGAGTGCTTGCCAGATTGAGCTTGCTAGGTAACAAACTCTTAAAACGTGCTTGGAGTTTTCAACTGGTTGTCCACAGAAAGGGCAGTCTTGGCTTGGGATTATGTTCCTATGAAACAGATTTTTTCTAGTTGCTAATCTATCTTGATGAGCCAACCACAGGAAATGTTTAACTTCGAGCTAGTCTGGCAATGCCACATCAATCAACTTGGTTTCCCATGGTCTGAATGTTGGGTGTGTTTGAATGGATTGCTTTATGTCCTTCCTTACTGGAGAATTTGCCATCTGAATTGGTTCTCCATCTAATTGAGTCTGCCTTTGCCCTCATAAGCTATCTAGGGGTTTGAAGAATGAGATTTTCTATATGTTGAGGTAGGGAGAAAGATAAGGAACTGAGGTTCCATTCCCCTCTTAGGCCAAATATTTTTGAAATCTTCCATTCTTCCTCACCTTTATTTAGGGGTCCTTGAATAAGGCTTCGTAGTGGGTTAATTCCTAACCAGTTGTCTTTCCATAGCCTGATCTTCTCCCCATTTTTGACAATCCAAGAAGATTCTTGATTGAACAGCCCCACCCCTTTTCGAAGGAACTGTCTGTTTAGTGAGCCTAATCCCTTCTTGAGTATGAGGGAGTTGTTCATAGTTGATTCTCTTTTCCTAATACATGTGCTTGTAAGCACTCTGCCCCAAATACTATGAGAGTTTTTTTAGGTCTCCAACTGCTCTGACTACAAGACATGTTTGCATGTTAGGTTTTCCTTAGTCCCAGTCCACCCAATTCCTTCGGTATGCAAACCATATCCCAGTTTACTAGGTGTATCTTTCTTTTCTCATCTAAAGATCCCCAGAGGAAGTTCCTCTGTAGTTGATCAATTTTTCACGTGAGGCCTTTTTGGGAGTGTCGCTTGATTGTTATAGGATGGTATGGTGCATTACATTTGTATCCTCCCCTGCACAAGGAGAGGGAGTTTGACTTGACACAACCGCTAGTCATGTCTGGACTTTATCTATGATAAATTGGTACTTTCTCTTCGAAGCTTTACCAGAGTATATGGGGAATCCCAAATAACTCCCCAAGTCATCAGTTTCATCTATGCAAAGATTTTCACAAATGGAGTGTCTTCTATCCTGTGGGGTTGGTAGAGAAAAGAATGCGAGATTTAGTGGTGTTTGTTGTCAATCCGGATTTAGTACTGAAGGTGTGAAGAACCTGTTTCACAGTTGAAATATAATGAGGGTCACGTTGGTGATCTATGAAAGGATAACATCATCTGCAAGAAACTCTGCGGTTAGGTGAGCAACCGGTATTACCGAAGTAGACCCAATTGATTTGATTTGGTAATTGAAATTGTAATTTGATCGGAATTCAATTAAGATATATCGAATTCAATTCGAAATCGGTTTCAAGATTTTTCAATTCGGTAAGACCGAATTCGAATTGAATTTGTAATTCGATAAAGTTACCGAATTCACGTGATTCCATATCAAATTCACATTTGGAAAACAAGTTAAAGACTTATGTCCGCTCTTGTACCAATAGGCAATAGGAGCTTATCCACGAATGATGGAATGGCAGAGGGACACATGTTTCCAAGGAACTTATTGGTCTTGCCCAGTGAATTTAGTGATCATTGATATGGGCATAGAATAGAAATATAGAATACTTGCTGAGAAGAGGCTGAGAGCAACCAGGAGCATTATTGAATTCGAATTGAATTCGAAATCGGAAAATCGGTAATTCGAATTCGAATTCGGTCGGTATTTCTAGGGTCATTTATCGAAAAATACCAATTTCACCCTACCGAATACCGATTTCGAATTCGAATGCTCACCCCTAGCTGCAGTGGGTGACTTTTGGACCGTGTCTTCCGAATTGAAGAGCTTTCCAATTTCCTTGCCTACATTGCCATTCAATATTCAGTGTCAAGTATTCCATACATAATATGAATATGTATGGAGAGAGCGAATGCCTAATTCAGTTCCTTTCAAGGATTACCCAATCAGTTGGTGTGCCATTGAGTAGAATAGCCAATCTTGATGAGGTTATGCAGTTCATAATCATAGCTATTAAGGGCGAAGGAAACTCAAAATGAAAAAGAACATCTCTAATGAAACCCCATTCAAGTTTGTCAAAAGCTTTTTCCAAATCTAGTTTTATAAGCTGAGAACTCATGGGATCTCTCGCTCTTCTTAAGCTTGTGAATTGCCTCTGAACAGCGAAGACATTATCCACGCCTTCCGGAACAAAGCTGGATTGGTGTGGAGAAATAAGGGAGCTCATGAGAGGCCTTATTCTGTTCACTAATATTTTAGACAGAATCTTATAGGAGGTATTGCATAAGCTTATGGGTCTATATTGCTTGAGTGATTTAGGATTCTCACACTTAGGGATTAGGCAGAGGAAAGAGTCATTAACGCCATCCAGAGGACTAGTTTGTTGAAAAAATTTAAGATGAGAGTGGTGATTGGTCCTTTTACTTCTTCCCAGAATTGGAAGAAGAATGGGTGAAGTCCATCAGGCCCGGGGCTTTTGAAAGGTTGAAGATCAAATACTGCTTTCTGAATTTCCTTTGGGATGGGCAGACTCACAAGTAAATTTGCATAAGAAGACTCAATGCAAGAGGTTATAGGCTGGAAAGGCTCAGCATCAAGACGAGAGGAAAGAAGGTTTGTATTATAGAGCCTGGAGAAAAAGAAAATAATAAGGTTTTTGAGATCCTTCTTAGAAGTCGTCCATTCCCCCCACATCATTTTTCAAAGCATGGATTTTATTTGATTTTCTTCTGCAGATAGTGGTAGTTTGCAGAAAATTGGTGTTGAGATCATCCCAGAGAGTCTTATCTACCCTTGATTTTACGAACCAAAATTCCTTCTCCTGATTAAGGATAGTTTTGAACTGATCCTGTAGGTCCCACTCCAAGTTTTGGAGATAATTCAAATGCTTTTCCTGCAGATAGTTTTGGATCCCTGCAATTCTAGCAAGAAGAGTTTTTTTCTCCTTAAAGATGTTCTTGAAGTTGGCCCTGCTCCAGTCTACAATTCTCTTCTGAAAGTTGGAGATGATCTGGTCCAGATTACCTTGTGTCGAATTCCATGAGTCAGTGACCAACTGTTTGAGGGTTGGGTTTGACATCTAGAATTTCTCAAAGCGAAGGGGTTTGTTGGAAAAGCTATTGGACCTAGATAAGGAGATGAGGATTGGGCAATGGTGGGCGTGTCCTAGGGAGATGGAAGACTGTGGATTCTGGGTAAAGGACACGCCAAGAGGAATTGCAAAAACTTCTATCTATTCTCTCATATATAAGCCCAGAGGTGAACCTCTTGTTTAGCCAAGTGAAACTCGGCCCAACAAAGCCCATATCAATAAACCCACAATTATCTAAGCATTCCTTAAAAAGGGAAGCCCTTGAGGGGTTAATCGGATTACCTCCTAATTTTTCTGAGTTGCTGAGGATTTCGTTAAAGTCCCCAACGCATAACCATAGGAGAGAGAGGTTATTTGAGATCAAGGTGAGATTATTCCATAATTGCTTTCTCAATTCAAACTCAGGACTTGCATAAATTGTGCTAAGAAACCAGGGATCGGGATTAGGGGGTACCTTCACAGTGGTGTGAATTTCCTGTTCTGATTTGCCTATCAAATCAAGCTGCACATCATTGTCATTCCAAAGTAGCCAAAGTCCTCCTTTGAAACCGCAAGCATCCACTATGATCGCTTTACTAAAAGGGAGAGAGTTACACATTTCCTTGACTGCATCTCCAGTTATCTTTGCCTCTGCTATTATTGCAATTCCTGGCCTATGAGTGTTTAGCTGCTGCATCAGATTGGACCGGAAATTAGAGCTTCCTGCCCCCCTTATCTTCCACATTAGGATCTTCATCAGATTATGTAGTGGCATGGTTTGGGAGCACTGTGCCAACTGTTGTGGCATTTGTCTTTCTCTCTTTGAGATTGCCTTTCCGAGAATGGACTCTGAAAAGTTTGGGTGGAATTGGGCCAGGTACTCTCTTGAGTTTTCCCCTAGTACGTCTGAGGCTCTGATAACTATTTGCACTCCGGCTACTTCTGGTATGGGGGATAAGATGTAGCCTACCGATTTTCCTGCCCTCATGATTATGCAGAATGGATTTATCTGTAATGGTTCTATCCACCAGAGCGTTTCCTCCTGTACTGGTGTATCTGGATTTTGGTTTGAGGCCATGGCTCTCTCTACAGGATTGACGACATTCCGGTTCACTCGAGTATCCTTCCAGAAGTGTGAGGGATCTTGAACTAGTCTGCGGTTCATCTCTCTCGTATAGCTCTCTTTCCTCAAGCTGCGGATCTCGTTGAAAGGATCTAGTTTTATCTTGATTTGTATGTTCTCCCCCGCTCTCCATATCTATACTGAACTTAGGACCGCCTCTCTGGGAATGGCACTCTCCAGTAAGTGCTCCGGAACCTTGGGTTCCTTTATGAGGTGTGATAAGTGTTTATTTTACATGCTTTTTAGTATGTTTGAGTACTTAGTTTTTGTGTGTTTTAGTATTTTTATGGCTAATTAACTTGGGTTTCTAGTGAAATTCTACATTTTATAGTTTAAATGAGAAAAGTGTAATTTTGTGGATTAATATGGTGAAATCTTCATGTTTTTGTAGGATTAAATGCTCAATTATCAAATGAGAAAAATGAGAAAATAATTGGCCAAGAAATCTTGACGGAAAGTTCGGATTTCACAATTTTGAAGCAGATTCGCGAGCCAATACGCGATGCAACCAATGAAGAAAAAGACTAGCTTCATGAATCCCTCTCACGAGAAGGGGGGGACGGATCCTGATGGGATCCGCGAGACTATGCATCGCGGATCTGGATCGCGGATCCTTAGAAAATGACTGCTGCAAGTTGCAGCCGAAATCCAGTTTTTCCAGCTCACTTCCAGCTCGATTTTCAGACGAATTTCAATGAAAGCTGCGTGAAGAATTTGGTGAAGTTGAAGAAACAACTCATAGCAAATTCAAAACACAATTTGCTTCAACTTTACAACTCATTTGAGATTGAAATTCAATGGATTCAATGCATGAAGATTCATGAAGACATTTTTCTTGACTTTTGAAGGCCAAATTTGTCATGTGTTCACATGATAGAATTTTGGATGCTTATGGATGAAATCATCTATAAATAGGGCCTCTTGTAGACAATTAAAAGAAATAAGAATTAGAATTAGAAGAAGAATAAGAATTAGAGAGAGGAAAGGCTAGAATCACTACAAAAATGTAGTCTTCACTAGTTCCTTAGTTTAGTTTAGTATAGTTAGTAGTATAGTAATTATGTTTAGCTAAGTTATTGTCTTGAGTTATGGATGAACTTTCTATATCTTGTTTGTGATGTTTACATGGTTATTTGATGCTATTATTTGAGCAAGTATTTAGTACTTTGGCTTTTCTAATCATGATTAACCGCCATTAATTGTGATCATTTAAAGGTGTTAAAGACACTAGTTCATGAAGTTCTAAACCTAGGAAGTCACTCACAAGTGTAGGGGTGGCCTTTGTGGCTTTAGTGATTTATTTCATGTAATTTCATTAAGCAAATGAGCTTGTAAGTTAATTCCATAACCACGCTAGTAGGTATGGTTTAACAATGAGTATAGCTGATTCACTACGAAAGTATGTTTCACGTGCATTAGGAGATTACATGCTTAGCCAAATTAATATCATTAATGCAACGGTAGCTTCATTTGCAAGAGTAGTAAGGAATTCCATAGCTTGAGGAACTTTTAATTGTTATACTCTATCTATTTTATTTCCATGTTTGTAGTTTAGATTTAATTTTTATGCATGTGACAGTCTAAATAATAGAGGAGTTTGAAAATCACCGGTACTTGACACTCTTCCCTGGGATCGACACCTATACTACCTATGCTCGATAAGCGATCTGTATACTTGCAGAAAATGGGGTGTTTAGGTTTATTATTAAAATTTGGTGTAGTGTAAAAACCTCGTCAAGTTTTTTGGGAAGAGATTTGTTCAATATCGGTGCTAAGAACAATTCTATTACTTTAGACATTTTTATATTTATGTTTTTAGTTTGTGTTTTATTAACTATTCTTCTTCACTAATCTTGCTTTCAAGCATTTTTAGGTTTCAAAGAAGGATAGCAACAACGTGGATCAAGGCTTGAGAGAAGGAAGCTTGGCAATGGACCCCTACAATTTTCAAGGCTATAATTATGGAGGTAATCAAGGATGTTGAAGGTATGTCATTTGATGATTGCACAAGAAGTATTAATGCTAAACTTGATTATGTTACATTAAATGTGCAAATGGATACCATTACGAATTTGCTTGAACAAAAAAGGAATGCTAATGCTTTTAAATCTAATTATGTGGTTTGTGACTTGTGTGGAAGTAATCATGCTACATATACATGTATGCAAACACAACATGTGGATTATTATGATGAATTGGAGCATTACAATTCTTGTTTTGATCAAAATGGTGCTAATTGTGATAATCCTTACACTTATGGTTGGAATAATCCATGCGTTTATGATGATTCTTCATGTTTTTATGAGTACCAACCTAATGGTGTTCAAATTGACTCAAAGCCATCTTGGAAAATAGCTATTGAAAAATTAGCTAATACAACTTCCGATAATTTTGATAGGGTTGAGAAAAGATTAGATGAATTAGCTTTTCACTTTGAAGGAATACAAGACCAATTGCATAATTTGTGTGAAGTTATTTCATGTAGCGAAATGCAAATTGACCCTAACATCAATGGTGAGAATGTTGTGTGTGAAAGTGGAATGCATTTTGATGATAATAATGAATCTTATTTGTATTTCGATGATGAAATGTCCATTTCACATGATGACGTTGGAATGAATTTTGAACCGCAAGAGGTAAGCATGAATGATTTTTCTATAACCCCTTTTGAGGAATGTGGTGCATGTATAGATTCCAAGGTCATTATACCTCAAGAAGGCTATATGGACATTCCTTTGGTAAGTTCTCAAGTGATGGAAAACGGTAATATTTATGATTCACTTCAGATTGGTAAACCTCTTCCTTCTTTCTTATCATTTGGTTATATGACTCACTTGATCGAGTCACCTTTTAATGATCCACCGCGTCCTCAAATGGTGGATTACTCTTTAACTAAACCTCCTTGATGTAATGGTAATATAGTCAAGCTAATGACTATAAAAGAGCGCTAGTTGGGAGGCAACCCATCAATTTGTGTTATTTTTGTTAGTTTTAATGTTTGAGCATGTGTATTATATGTTTTTAAGTTAGTTTGTTTTGTTTGTCTTGCAGGAAAATCAAACATGGCTAAAGTGACCTTTTTGGTGCGGAGTGACTAGTAAAATGCAAACAACTTGGTACCTCAATTTGTGTTTTAGTTGTTAATGAATCAAGAAATGAGGTTAGTTATGTTATTTTGATCATTTTACATGTGTAGAAAAGGTGCATTTCATAATTAACAAGCGGGGTTTTAATGCGGAAATAGGAGAAAAAGTTTTTCAATGAAAGCGATTGCAGAAAAATCGCAGAATCACATTTCCAGCACGATCCGCGATATAATCCGCGAGGTAAGACTTCAGCGGATCCTTGTCAGCGGATCAACTTGAACCATTTCGGGAACGCGAACGGTCGACGTAAGACTCGCGGATCCATAACCTGCGCTCAACTTCGAGAAGTCCAAATTAAAAGCGTGATGTGCAAACGCGAAGCAAGCTTGCTGATCAGATCATGAGCGGATCCGCGATGTGTATCGCGGATCTAGTCATTGGATCTGTCACCAGAAGCTAAAATACGGAAAGTCGCGAACCACTTCTTCATCTTCTTCTTCGCGACTCACCTGCAAAAACACACATCAGCACACCTTTTTCACACACACTACACTAAATCCTCCTTTTTCCTTGCTAATCTTCAAGAAAATCATCAACCCAACCCCTAGTGAGCATCAATGAGCTATTTTATCCGATTGGAATCCAACACAAACACCTAAAAAATCGGATTTTCAAAGAATTGAAGCTAGGTTTGGCCGAATTGAATTTTTCAAATTTGTGACTGTTTTGGGCTTAATTCAAGGGGCTTTTTGCATCAATCATCTCCCCGTTCATCCTTCTACTGATTACAGGTAACATTCCTCAATTTACATTCACGAATTTCGATTTCCCAATTTCATGTTCTTGAGCAATTTTTGTAAAATTTTGGGTTTTGATTTTCGTGATTAATTGTTGTTAGTTCTTGATTCCATTATGCTTATTGATGATGTTTAAGCATGTTTTGTGAAGAAATTATGGGAATGTGCTAATTTTTAGTGAAGATTAAATTCTTGAAATTCCTATAAAATGCTCAATTTGGGATTAATGCTTGGCATGATTGAGATGTATTCTGTTGATATTATGGAACTTATAATTATCCTTGAATGCTATTTGTTCCAAATGTGAGGAATTTTGGGATCATTTTGATAATTTTTGTCAATTTTTGCCTAATTTTGGAATTTAATTTTATCTGTTGAAATTGGCAATTATTGGTGAATTTGAGCATATTCATAGACTTTAAATCTTGATATGGAGTATGTAAAATATATTTGTATTGAGATTCAGAGGAATTTTTGGGAAATTTGATGAAAGTTGGTAATTTAAAATTTATTTCAAGGGGATGATACTTTGTTGACATTTGGATTGAAATTGATGATTTTTATGCTTTAATTGGTTATTTGACAAATTGTTGAAATTTACTTGATTAGTAATGTGCTTAAAAATTGTAATTTTGGCAATTTGTTAGATATTATGGCACGTACTAGAGGTCTTCGTCGACATTCACCATCTTCTACTTCAAGTGGTGAAGAAGAGCAACGTGAACCATCACCTCCACCACTAAGGCGACGACCTAGGATGTCTACTGCTAGTGAGCCACCACCACCAGAGTATGATGTCATTCGGTTCACTTCAAAAGAGAACCAAGAATGGTATGAGGCTAGGGAGCATAAGGGATTCATTTTTGAGATGCACGTGGCTCCTGACGTCAATGCCGAATTCAAACTCACGGAGGCATTTGACATACTTGGATGGGGACCGATTCTCACATTGCCGGATCATTATTACCCCCAACTAGTCAAGGAGTTCTATGCCAACGTGGTGAACAAATCTGGGCATAGTGGAGAAAATATCAGATCCTATGTTGAGGAGGATTGAGATCGGCGAGCCACATTGGCTCAACTTCTTGGAGTGGAATACCGGTCCGCTGTGGACTTAAAGAAGGAATTTCATGCTCGGATAGACATTGGGAGATGGCAATGGCTCGATTTCACATTGAGCAAGAATTTTACTCCCAACAAAGGCGGTGAAGGCCAACAAGTTGGATGCTCGATTGAGGTTAATCACATACCTGTTCGCCCACAATGTCATTCCCAAGAAGAGTAGCCTCAATGAAGTAAGGAAGAGTGACCTGTACTTCTTGGACAAGATGTTCCATGACCGGACATCTTCATTTGCCAACATTCCTCTTCCCAATATTATTATCTGCTATATGAGGACTGCGGCGAGGCATGCCACTACTGCATATCGGTTTGGCTTCCCACGGCTTCTCTCATTTCTTTTTGAGAGGATGGAGGTAAATTTGGACGGGGTGGAGCAAAGGCCTGTCAAGTCAACTTATGAATTGAACTATTTTGTTCTAAATGACTTGAGTATTTCAATAGCAAATATTCCTCACCCGAGAGCTCAGCAATCTCAGCCCACTTCCCAATTTGAAGTTGGAGGAACTTCTAGTACGGCTCATGAGGAAGAAGAAGGAGTCGGCACTTCAACTGCTATTCCACACACCGGTCCTTCTACTTCCGCTCCTCCTAGGCAAAGGACGATTTGGGAGCGTGTTTTGGCTGCCATTGGGTGTTTGGAGACTCGTGTCAATGAAGGTTTCAATCAAGTAAACACCCGCCTCGACACCATGGATACTAGAATTCATCGGATTGAAGACCACTTGCACATTCCAGGAGGTGGCGAGCAGGCTCAAGGAGCCCATGGTGATGACCAAGGAGGGGGAGATGGACAACCATGAAGACCATGTTTATTTTCTTTTGTTTATTGTTTTTTATGTCTTGTAGAACTTATGCATTTTCCTTCCTTTCTTATGCAGCAATTTGTGGACTTGTAGAGGATGTTCGTGATATTCTGGACTTTTCTGGACCTCTGCCATATTAATTTGGGGAGTTTTATTGTTTTAAGTTTTCTATTTCCCCTACACATTGAGGACAATGTGTATTTTAAGTGTGGGGGAAGGTTTAATTGTTTTATATGCTTTATGTGCTTAAATGACTTTGATATATGTTTGGAAATGTTTATGTGATTTGTTTGTGTTGAAAATTTGGGTTGTTGGCAGGGAGTTTAGTTCAGTTTTAAGGGGAGACTCTGCCAAAATTTTTCCAAACATTTGTTCAAAATTGTGAAATTACCCCAAAATTTTTGAAAATTTTTCAATTTGATCCACAAGGGAGGAAGTTTTAGGTATTTCTTTTTCAAATTTTCTCATCTTTTTGAAACAACTTTATGTGAATTGGTAAATTCAATTTACATTTGACTTGGAATTAGTGATTATGTGATTTGACCAATTGTCTTTTAGAAAGTATATTTTGTAAAATGAGGACAATTATGCCTATAATTTTACTTGTTAAATGAGATCTTTTCTTTTACTTACTTATACAAAGAGGTGACTGATATAGTTAAGTCAATAAGGCTCCTTTTCCATGAATTAAAGTTTTAGAGGGAAGTATTTAAAAAAAAAAGGAAAAAAAAACTCTAATTATTCTTGTGCTGAGTAACCGGGAATCTTCATCTAAAAATGTCGATTTTCGCGTAAAAAGGCGCTTGAGTAAGGAGAAATTGAATAAAGAGAAAAAGTTGAGTAACCGGAGGTCTTCACCTAAAAGTGTCGATTTTCGCGTCAAAAGACTTTTCTATTATTTAAATAAAGTATAATCCCTCTAAATAAAAAGAAAAAATTAATAATTGTGGAAAAAGGAAAGCCAACTCATTGACTATATGAATTACCTTTTTGTGTAATTAGGTCGAAGTAAAAGGTTGAAATTTAACTTGTTTAAATTTAGGGTATAATTGGCTTTCTTTTACTTAATTATTATGAGTATTTGAGGTAATTGGAATTTTCGCATAAAAATTGATTACTAAGTTGTGGAGATTGACTTTTAAAATTCACATTGGTTATTTCAAAACACTTAAATCATTGTTGGTTTATATTTCTAATTGCTTGAGGACAAGCAATGATTCAAGTGTGGGGGAATTTGATAAGTGTTTATTTTACATGCTTTTTAGTATGTTTGAGTACTTAGTTTTTGTGTGTTTTAGTATTTTTATGGCTAATTAACTTGGGTTTCTAGTGAAATTCTACATTTTATAGTTTAAATGAGAAAAGTGTAATTTTGTGGATTAATATGATGAAATCTTCATGTTTTTGTAGGATTAAATGCTCAATTATCAAATGAGAAAAATGAGAAAATAATTGGCCAAGAAATCTTGACGGAAAGTTCGGATTTCACAATTTTGAAGCAGATTCGCGAGCCAATACGCGATGCAACCAATGAAGAAAAAGACTAGCTCGCGAATCCCTCTCACAGGAGCAGGGGACCGGATCCGCGATGGGATCCGCGAGACTATGCATCGCGGATCTGGATCACGGATCCTTAGAAAATGCGCAAGTTGCGGTGAAATCCGATTTTTCTAGCTCACTTCCATTTCGATTTTCAGACGAATTTCAATGAAAGCTGCGTGAAGAATTTGGTGAAGTTGAAGAAACAACTCATAGCAAATTCAAAACACAATTTGCTTCAACTTTACAACTCATTTGAGATTGAAATTCAATGGATTCAATGCATGAAGATTCATGAAGACATTTTTCTTGACTTTTGAAGGCCAAATTTGTCATGTGTTCACATGATAGAATTTTGGATGCTTATGGATGAAATCATCTATAAATAGGGCCTCTTGTAGACAATGATAAAAAGAGAATAAGAATTAGAATTAGAAGAAGAATAAGAATTAGAGAGAGGAAAGGCTAGAATCACTACAAAAATGTAGTCTTCACTAGTTCCTTAGTTTAGTTTAGTATAGTTAGTAGTATAGTAATTATGTTTAGCTAAGTTATTGTCTTGAGTTATGGATGAACTTTCTATATCTTGTTTGTGATGTTTACATGGTTATTTGATGCTATTATTTGAGCAAGTATTTAGTACTTTGGCTTTTCTAATCATGATTAACCGGCCATTAATTGTGATCATTTAAAGGTGTTAAAGACACTAGTTCATGAAGTTCTAAACCTAGGAAGTCACTCACAAGTGTAGGGTGACGCCTTTGTGGCTTTAGTGATTTATTTCATGTAATTTCATTAAGCAAATGAGCTTGTAAGTTAATTCCATAACCACGCTAGTAGGTATGGTTTAACAATGAGTATAGCTGATTCACTACGAAAGTATGTTTCACGTGCATTAGGAGATTACGCCATGCTTAGCCAAATTAATATCATTAATGCAACCGGTAGCTTCATTTGCAAGAGTAGTAAGGAATTCCATAGCTTGAGGAACTTTTAATTGTTATACTCTATCTATTTTATTTCCATGTTTGTAGTTTAGATTTAATTTTTATGCATGTGACAGTCTAAATAATAGAGGAGTTTGAAAATCACCGGTACTTGACACTCTTCCCTGTGGGATCGACACCTATACTACCCTATGCTCGATAAACGATCTGTATACTTGCAGAAAACGGGGTGTTTAGGTTTATTATTAAAATTTGGTGTAGTGTAAAAACCTCGTCAGTGAGAGCTTTCTAGGTGCCAGATCTCCCCGCTTTAATTCCACGAGGAGAAGTTGTCCCTTCTCTCCACTTGTGCTTAGGCCCTTAGGTATCTCATATTGCTGCTGTGGGAAGTTTGTGATCTGTTCTCTGTCCTCTGTCAATGTGCTCTTCTCTGAACCTTGTTTTGGTTCAGGAGATTGTTGTGGTGGTTGGGGGGTCTGTCTCTCAAGGAGTGGCTTAGAAGATATGGGTGGTCGAGCTAGTGAGGTGCCATGGTTTTGAGTTGAGAGAAGAGGTTGATATGTTGCAGGAGGGCTCAGACGCAGAGCTTTGCTAGAGGCTGGGGTGCAAGAGGGGTTGTTCAAGCTAATATCAGGTTTCGTGGCTTTTTGATTTGTTGGGACCAAAGGGTGTGTCTCTTCACTGTTTGCAGTGTTACAGCCTGCTTCAAAGTACTCAGTATCAGACTCAACTGGCAAGTCAAATTTGTTTTTTGTGACCAGGGTCACATAATTGTACAGAGTAGCTTCTTTTGACTTTGGTAAAGCTGTTTCCAAGACTATTTTCCACGTGTTAGTCCCAGAGACAAATTTTGAATTTGAAATCCGAGATTGAACAGGCTGCTGTTGTCTCTGGGATTTGTTCCCTTGTCCGTACTTGTATTGCATCCATGGTCCGAACTGGAACTCTTCTCGGTTTTCCTCTTTGTTTTTGTGATCCAAGTTGGATGAAACGTTGGATGTTTCAGTTGGAGCACATTGTTCAATTTGCTTACACTTATCTAAGGTGTGGCCAATTATCCCACATCTGAAGCAGAATGTAAGTCCTTCACATTGGACTGGTTGTTGGAAGGAGCCCAGACGAACTTGACTCTTCAAGGCTTTGCGGAGGTCTAGTTGGATGCAGAGCCTTGCAAATCTACCTCTTTCACTGCTTGCAGTTTTTGCATCTACTTTTAACAGCTTTCCCAGTTGATTCTCAACCTTCATTAAAACTGATAAGTCGTAATATTCAATAGGAAGTCCCGGAAGCCTGACCCAAACCACTGCCGAAGAGAGTGTGGCTGATTCCGGGTTGAAGTTTGGCTCCCAAAGTCGGATGGTAAGGTAGTGGCTGTTAATGAACCATGGCCCTCCTGCCAATACTCTATGGTAATCTTCACTATCGTAGAATCTAGTGATGAAGAAGTCTTTCCCAAGGTCTATTATGGCCATTCTTCCTCTGGGTTTCCAGAGTTCCTATACCTTTTGTTCAAAATATTTAAATCCTAGGCTTTTCTTGAAAACCTTAACAATTAGGGACAATTTCCACGACTCCCTTATTCTGTTGAGGTCTTCCTCTGAGAGTTGTCCAACTTCGCATTCTCCTTGCTCCAGTGAGAGAGAGTTGGGGTGGACTTGACTTGCAGAGGAATATAGTGCCTCTGCTCCAGTAGGTTTTGAGTTGTCTTGTATAAGGGCATTTTTATAAGATAAGTTTGGGCAGGTTTGCTTGGTGCGGGAGAGGGGATAGTCTTGGGGGAGTGAGAGAACAGTATTAGGGTGGGGTGGGAGGGGTGAAGCATGGTTTACCAGTGAAACGTTGCTCCAAAATCTCTGACTCAGTAGTTATTACGGGAATAGTGGCGACAAGGAAGATGGTCTTGGATGGGTGTTTTGAGCGGGACGGGCCGGCGGTTCAAACAGTTGAACCCATGACCGCCATGCCATCCTTCACCGTTCTCTACAATGGCCAGGAAGTAGTCAAAAAAGCGTCAAAACCAATCACAAATGGTGACTGCTGTTTTTAGCTTTTTCATTTTTTGAAAAGATTAAATATGGTGGTAGTGAGATTTGATCTTGGGATCATATATAAGACATGAAGTGTCTTAACCATCACCAAGTATTTTGAAGTTAAGTGAGTACAAAAATTTATAGAACTAATGAAAAGTAAAATAAAAATTGAAACTTCCACTTACCCATCTATGCTTCTCTCCATTTCTACATTCAGAGGCTTCAATCTTCCAACATTTTCAATTTCACCTCCATCATTCCTTTTTTAATTACTAGTTTTTAATGTTACTAGATTCCACATTCAGAGGATTCAATCTTGCATTCTTTCCAATTTTACCTCCATCATTCCTATTTTAATCACTAATTTTTAGAGTTACTGAATTCCACTGTTAGAGGATTCAATCTTGCATCCTTTCCAATTTCACTTCAATCATTCCTCTTTTAATCACTAGTTTTTAGGAAATTTATTGCAGTAATCCTAAACACTAGTGATTAAGAGAGGAATTTCATCTCAATCATTCCTCCTTTTTTTTTTTGGTTGTGGTTTGGAAAAGTTATATCTATCAAATATGAAATTTCACTATATTTTTAATTTTTTCATGCTGGCAAGAAGACTTTTTTAGTGGATTTGAAAGTTTTATCTTTGATTTTTGAAAAAAGAATAATTTTAAATTTAATGTGTACAAAAATATTTTTAGACGAAGTAGAGATTTGGGTTTTGAACATTGGGTTTTAGGAAGATTTGTTTGGAAAATTAGTAAAGGTTGCAATCTTACATCACAACCAGGAATAAGATGGGTTAGACTGTGTGGCCTTTCTATAAAGTTGAGAGGGGGGGAAAAAAAAAAGGACAGAGAACCTTTGAACCGGTCGGACCGTGACCCGCCCCCCCTCCGGTTCACTGACCGTTCCGGTTTTAAAAACATTGCCTTGAATACTTTACATTGCCTTGACCAAATTAGTAAGTTAAAAAGTTAAGGTGAAGGATTGGTGGGGTCTTGGCGAGCAAGGTGAGGTCAGGTCAAGTGACTTTTTCACCTCCAACTTTTATGGGCTTTTACTGATATCAAAGTGACATTTTGAACGTGTTTCTTTCCGTACTATTTTGTCCTGGCCGAATCCAGGTCAGTACATATTAGCCATTTCCCCCGTTTTTTTTTTGGGGCAAAACCCCATGGTGGGATGCAGTCCAAGTTTTACTAATAACAAGTAAAATAAAACAAGAATGGGATATAGATCTTCCCCCAAAATACAACAGATATTTTACAAGGCCAGTATAATAAATTTTAAAAAGGATTACTTCTCCCTTACAAAAAGTCTACTCTATACTAGTGGTGTATGTAGAGAAGGAAAACCGAGATGATCCATCCTACTTTGACCAAGGACCAATTTAGGTAGAGATGCAGAGACATGAAGACCACATCTGATTGCAATTGAATCCCACAATTAGCAAGACTATCCGCTAGAGTGTTAGCTTCACGAAAGCAAAGTGAGACAGCTGAGAAATGAACCCAATATTGGAGTAATTCAACCGCGAGACATTGGCCAAGGACAATTAATCGTACCTTGAACCATCTCTATAAATAACAGAGAATCAAATTCTATATCAAATGCTGACAAAACCCCGAGACATACATAACTTCACTCTATGGCTTTGTAAGTTCTGCCAATAACCTTGAAGTTATCCCAAAACTACAAGAGTACGCTAACCATAACGCCTTAGCAAACCATTTCCTCCACTCAAACTTGGATTTCCTTTTGAAGCCCCATCTGAGTTCAACTCAATCAAACTGGCCGTAGGAGATTTCAAGCATAGAGGTGTCAATTATAATCCATTTATATTGGCTCACCTGAACCCACCCATTAATAATTTGTCCAAACCTACCCATTAATTTTAAATGGGTATAAATGAGTACTCATTTATACCCATTTAATTGATGGGTAGTGGGCTCATTTATACCTATTTAATTGATGGGTAGTGGATTGATTTGCCTCACTCATTTAACCCATTTAAAAATAAATATACATTTTATTCAAAATTTTAGTGAGTATTAAGAAGATAAATTTGAATTTCTTACCAATGTAATAACAATAAAATGCCATTATTTATTATTAAACACCATGCAAAAAATTTTTGAAAAAATAAATAATATTTCAACCGAGTCATAAATGGATAGTTGGGTATACACATGCCCATTTATTAAATGGGTATAAATGGGTACATAAATTGGTATCTATTTATACCCATTTATTTTAATAGATATAAATGGATTGATTCAATTATATCCATTACCTAATTATGACTTGGCCAAAGATACCCAAATCACTATTTTGACACCCATACTCGAGCGTACCAAAATTACCTAGTTTTGCGTTGCTGAAGAATTGCTGATATGAACTGCAGCCAGGACTATGAATCATCTAAAGGATGTCTGAAATGAGCAGCCAGCAACATCTTAAGATCCCCTAAAACCAGATTACATATTGCTTCCCATGCAAGGAGTTTGTTATCAAAATGGAAGCAATTGCGAGGCTTCCATGTGTGGTAGCAAACAAGCCGTCCATGTGAAACTCAATTTCATGATTAATTACCAATTCCAACTTTGGACTAAGGTGCTAATTAAAGGACTAAGCATTGTTGAATACGGTCATAACTATTGCATATTTGCAATTTGTTGGAAATTATAAAGTCCTGAAATGGCATTCAATTTATGACTAATCAGTTTTGACAACATTAATTTGGAATTAAAAATCACAGCTGGATAGCCTACTTTAGGACTAAGCATTACTGACAACAGCATATGTATGTATTGTCAAATTAAGTAGACTTTTCTTTTCTTTTCTTTTTTTTTTTTTTTACAGTTACGTGGACATAATTAATGTTTATAACTATTGCATATCTGCACTTTGTTGGAAATTATAACGTCCTGAAATGGCATTCAATTTACGACTAATTAGTTTTGACAACATTAATTCGGAATTACAAGATCACAGCTGGATAGCCATCTTTAGGACTAAGCATTATTGACAAAAGCATATATATGTATTGTCGAAGTAGAATTTTTTTTTTAACAGTTACGTGGACATAATTAATATTTGTGTGTCTTGGTATTTTTTTTCCTTTTCTTTTTGTTGATAACAATCAAATTCATTTCCTTTCCAATTACTTTTTGTAAATATTATTCATTTAATATTTTCCAACTCTTTGTACACTAGTATTCATTATGACTTTATACATCCTTTGAATGAACTAATCTGTAACTTTCATTTTCTAAATACTTGATATTTAGGCTCTGTTCATATATTAAATAAATAGAATTTGAGTGTGATTGAGTATTAAATGAGCCATAAACGTTGCTCAAATTTGATTTATTAATTTGTATAAATATTCGAGCTAGAATTCTTGTCTGGCTTGTTGAGCTATACGAGCTGAATTTGAGCTTGAGTTCGAGCTTGAATTTGAGTTTGGAAATGATTCAATTATATTATTTAGAAAATAATACATTATCTTGGAATAACTTTAATTGTATTTCTTTGGCTTAAAAAGTGAATAATATTAATTTTATGTCTAATTACTTCTTTCAATTAACATATACATATACATCTATATATATATATATATATGTATATATGTATGTATGTATGTGTGTGCGTGTGTGTGTATGTATGTATGTGTATGTATATGTATATGTATATGTATATGTATATGTATGTATGTATGTATGTATGCATATGTTAATAATATTAAATAAATTTATGTTTGTATTTGTTTATTTTTATAATTATGTATGTGTTCATGAACTATTCAAATATTTCACAAACAGGATCATATTTAGCTTGATTATTAAATAAGCCTACTATTGCGCTCAAATTTGATTCATTTATTAAAAGATCAAGTTTGTTTCAAACTCAAACGAGCTAAATATGAACATGTTCACTGTGACGACCCACCTCTCCCTAGGGCGTACCTTAGGGTATCAGTAGGCGCCTACCTAGTTCTCGCCAGGACTCAATCACTCAAACATCACACAACTTGTCAAACTAAAAATCTAAACACAATACAAAACGAATAATAACTTACAAACCCATAACTCCAAATTGCAAACTTTGAATACATAAATCCTCCATCCATACAATCAGGTTCCATAATACAAAAGCTTTCAACAACCATAACCCAAAGTTCTCAAAATATTCAACATAAGTAAACCCTAATTCTAAGGGTTGGCTTCTCCACTTGGGTACTCATTTCCTTAACCACATTCCAAATTTACAATTCAAATATCTCAAGCCAAAAACAAAGGTAAACCTCGAGACTAAAGGTGAGAGCACCTTGCTTGTTTGGGTTCGGTCCTCTAAGGAAAACAAATTTGAAAGGTTGAGCTAAAAGCCCGTGAGTTCCCAAAAACATGCAAACACATAACACATAAGACTTTTCACTTCAAAATTCATACTTGGAAATAAACAAGTAAGGAAAGCCAATAATCACACACAAGTAGGATCACGAGTAGCCCTCTGGCTAGTAAGTCCTCAGCTGAGCACACTGCTGGATCGGTGCACAATTCTCGTAGTTGACACTCCATCAACTTTCATACCCAAAACCAAGTAGAACACCTCTTACTCCTTCACTCTCCACCAAAACCCCAAGCCGAGCCCTTACAGTAACAGGAAATTTATATTTGTGTATTTGCTCTTCAAGCGGGGACAAGGCCATTTGCCAAGTCAGAGCACACAACGTCGTAGCCAAGGTAGTTAATCTCAACTGACACGGGTCTTCCCAACGGCTCGAGTCGATAACTTACCAATGGGATTAAGCATTCTCGAGCAGGAAATACAAGACACGCGTCACTTCACTTCATATAATTCAAAACAGGATTCATGGCACAAAACAAGAGGTTCAAAGTATACTCAAAATATCATGAAAACACTTTTGCAAGTAGTACCATTCAAATGGGAGTAAGTGAGATAAAGTACACACTATTCCATTTGATGGATCAAAATCTATTTTTCACATTATTTCACATTTCAAGTTCAATACACATAATCAAGTATCATGCATGGAAACTCACCGAAGTAATAAGGTTTGATTTCCACGTAAGGGTCAAATTCACTTTCGTCCACACCCCCTAAACAAGTGAAAACAGTAGTTAAGATTTTACTCTTTCGTTCATCAATTAAAACAATTCACTTTCACTTTTTAGTTTTCAATTAATGTTTTTCCCAAAATCCCCTCGAGGAAAACTTTCATATCACATGGTATCGTATTTCAAGTACCTCTTTGAAAATCACTTAATCATTCCAAATACAACACTTCATCGACATACTCACTGGGCACTGTTTACATTTTCTTTAATAAAACACTTGGGTGAGGTTTAACACCTCAAATTCCTTCAATTGACATTTTTCACTCAAAATTCACGAGAAATTCCACTTTTCATCTTTTAAAACTCATACACTCATAAATGAACATAACGTATATTTTCTTAAACAGAAATTCATCACAAATAACCACAAAGTCTCGAAATTAAACATAAAAGTTACCAAGCATGGGTTTGGCCATCTCATACATTTTTCTATCACAATTTCCAACAACAAAACCCTACTCTCTAACCACACCATGATAAATTTCACAAATATCATACAAAGCCACAGTCAGGTCCTCAAGTCCGCTACCTAGAGGCCACCTCAAGTCCGCTACCTAGGTTGGGAATTCAAGAGCCCAACTTCATCTTTTCAGATGAGATCATTTCTTTCAAATTTAACCACAGATCTACACTAATTAACACTAATAAAGCTAGATCTACGAGTTTCAAGTCCTATACCTCCGGATCTATCAATATCCAACAAGATCTCTCGAGCTCTTCTTCAAGAAGGTTGCTTCTAAGCTTGATGGCTTCCAAGAACTTCAATCCTAGTCCAAGATCTTCAAGATTTGTTGATGGTTTCGTCTCCAAGTGCAAGCCCAAGCTCGATCTCAAGCTTAGAACAATCACTCTAGCTTTTCTTTTCCTCTCTTTTTCCTTCAAGAGGTTCGGACCTCACTCTCTTCTCTCTCCCTTGGTTCGGTTGCCATGGAAGGAAAGAAATCAAGCCCACCATCCATCATTCAAGTTTCATAAGCTCAAGTTACTTGTTGGAAGAAAAGAAAATGGAAGATCAAACCAAAATCTTACCTCTCTTTCCCTCTAAAAATTCGGACCAGCCCCTTCTTTTCTTCTCTCTCCTTCGGCTACAAGAAGTGAAGAAGCTGATGGTGGTTGATGGTGTTTGAAGCTCAAGAGGAACAAGGAAGAAGAAGAAGGAAAATCAAGAAGACATTTCTCTCTCTTTCTCAAGCTTTCTCTCGGCCCCTCTCTCTCTCTCTACCTCACAAGTTTCAGCTGAAAATGGAAGCTTAAAGGAGCCAAGAAGTCAAGGCTTTTATTGCCCAAAAAGTGCATTTCCTTATTTTAAGGGGAAAAGTGCTTTTTGGCACTTTACGTCGCGTCGCGCGCGGCTGTCTAACTTACACTGGTTTCTTTCATCCCAACACTCTCTCACCATAATAATATTTCCAAAATATCACTACATATGCTCGATTTCAAGTCCAAATCACTATTCACGCGTCGGAACAATTTTTAACGCTAAATTTTGGCCAAAACCACACGCCGGCAAACAATTCGTATAAAATTCTCTAAATTGAGAAATAATCACTTTAAATATGTTTTCACTCATATTTCAATGAATAAATACAATAAAAATAATATTATACATTTTTAAAATAATATCTGAATTTTGAGGCCCTCACATCCTTCCCCCCTTAAAAGAATTTCGTCCTCGAAATTCGCATTTCTCTTACAAATCATTCTAGATAATCTGTCCAAATCTCTTCTTCAACTTCCAGATTACTTCCTTAACCTTCAATTTCTCCATAAAACCTCAACTAGGGGAAATTTGCTTACTTCTCAAGTTCGTCACATTCTTATCATGAATCTGCACATAATGTCTTTCATAAGCTAGCATTTCCTCTACTTCGATATCTTCCAATTTCCATGATAGTGCTTATTGCATCAACAATGATATGCGTTCAAGTCTTATAAGATGGTCTTCTCTAAAACTCTCCAGATGCATATGTTTATACATATCCTAAAGGCCACCTCAATCCAATTATGTTTCCATCAAAATTTACCTTCCATGAGCATTACCCTTAGATGTCCCTCGTGGTGTTCGAACCCCAAGATCATAAGATACTCTAACAGGGTCTATATTTACTTCATACAAGGAAACAAGATTAACAGTCAAATGGAAAGTATCGGAAGCCACTAAAATTTTACTAAACAAGACAGGGGTAATACCTTTAACATTTTCAGTTGGATCAGGCACTTGTTGTTGGTTAATGGTGTAGACCCTGGTTGGAACTCTTGATCGACTTCCTTGTGCACTAGCCTGACTGGAGTTGGGTCTACTCACTTGTCGGGTCACAACTTCTCCCCGAAGCCTCGGGCATGCAGATAATTGGTGTTCGGCACTACCACATCGGAAACACTTTCCTGCCTTCCTCCAACATTCATCCTCAGTATGGTTCAACTTCCCACAGAAATTACATGTTATATTGGGAGTAGATACCTGACTGCCTTGCGAGACATTCGTTGATTGTCCTTTTCCACTCAAAGTTCCTCTGGACCCCGCTCCACTAGAGAATGTTCCCTTTACCATAGATCCTCTCGACGCTCCAGAAGGGTTTTCTTTTCCCATGTCTCTTCCAATCTTAGGGGTTGGAGCAGCCACATCCAATGGTCCTTGGCTACTGCTAGAAGCATTTCTTTTTCTCGCATTGAAAGATCTAACTTGAGCCTTTGCCCCTTCAACCCTCTGAGCTTTCTCAACGGCTTCACTAAAGCTATTGATTTGGGCAGCCGCTAAAATTTCTTGTATCTCCACATTCAATCCTTGCACAAATCTCCTAATTCTCCTTTGTTCGGTTGCTACTAACTCGGGAGCAAACCTCGACAATTTAGTAAAGAGTGCCTCATATTCTGCGACACTTAAAGTCCCTTGCTTACATCTAATAAAATCATCTTCCCTCTTCTCCTAGACTAGTGGGGGAAGAAACTTAGCATTAAATTCTCTAGTAAAGTTCACCCAAGTTCTAGGAATTTGCTCTCTTTCCCATTTCATCCTTATCATATTCCACCATGCTCTAGCGGCTCCCTCAAACTGAAATACGGCAAATGACACTTGCCTTTCCTCCGTGTAATCTAAGGCAGCAAAAATATCAGAAATTCTCTCTAACCATCCTTCGGCAACTTCAGGGTTGGGTTCCCCAAGGAATTTAGGCGGGTTGAACCTTTGAAATTGCTCAAGAGCTCTATCCTTGCCAACCCCAAGATTGATAGGTTGTTGTTCGGGACCAGGGCCGTGTTGGCCAGCCATACGGTCTAATATTTCAGTCATTCGGTTCATGGCCATAGCCATTTGCTCTACAAAATTAACCCCAACCCTTGATCCCCGATGCGTCACGACTCACGGTCACCTCCAATATCTTGGAGTAGCCTAGTCCCTCATCCTCATCTCGCCTCTTCTCGCCTCCATGGTTCTTTAGGGCGACATTTTAATATAACGGGAAAAGACAATACACTATTAGAAAATCAAGTTGAAAAGACAAATAAAACACTTTATATACATAACTCGTAATAACAGAAGTGCCAGGAGTACATCAGATGAGCATGCTTTTAACAAAAGACACACGTAAGTCACACCAAGTTCACAAATACAGTTAAGCAAAAGTACAGTATTCAAAAGCTAGTAAACTTGCAATTTACGGGGATTGAGAACCCACTCTGATGATTTTTCTCACAAAAGATTACACGAAACCTTAATTCCATGCTTGACTAATCCACCAAATCTCAGAAATAGAAGCCTCCATGGAAGCACTCTTCAAGGGGTCAAATTCCAATTACTGGGGATCTGCCTTAGCCATGGTGGCATCCCCTCCCATGTTCTTCTCACTATCCACTACATTCTCCTCAACTCGATTAGCCTCAAAGACTTCCTCAATCCTAGCCTCACACTTGGTCACTATGCCATTGGCTCGTTCTTGGGCAACCTTCATTCCTCAAGCTCTCAAATCCGATCACCCTAAGTCCGTTCTACAGTCGTGAGCCTACCTACTTCTTCTTGCAACTCTCCATTAACTTTGGTCAATCTCTTTCTCTCATGGTAGATAGATAGGACCACATGATCAGGGTAAACGCATACTCTCTAATACTCACAAAATCATCTAGATCTGGTCCTAGGGTTATAAGCCCTATAATCACCTCCTAATCTTGGCTGGTAACAAATCACGGGTTGAAGATATCTAGGCATATCATCATCACCACCACAATCCATGTCCTACAAGAATGAACCCAACTAGAACTCAATCGAACTTAGGCATTATTAACACTTAAACACAATTTAAGAGCTTTTTCTTACACTTGTCTCTAACCTACTAAACTTTCAAATGCTTAATAACTCTAATTCTCACCCAATCATCAAGTGATGACGTCACCATACACTTAACACATAATCTAATCCCACAGTCCAGCATCCTAAACTTTAAACCTAGGATACATTACAGAAATCTGAACCCTAAGCTTTCATACCACCTGTGACGACCCACCCTCCCTAGGGCGTACCTTAGGGTATCAGTAGGCGCCTACCTAGTTCTCGCCAGGACTCAATCACTCAAACATCACACAACTTGTCAAACTAAAAATCTAAACACAATACAAAACAAATAATAACTTACAAACCCATAACTCCAAATTGCAAACTTTGAATACATAAATCCTTCATCCATACAATCAGGTTCCATAATACAAAAGCTTTCAATAACCATAACCCAAAGTTCTCAAAATATTCAACATAAGTAAACCCTAATTCTAAGGGTTGGCTTCTCCACTTGGGTACTCATTTCCTTAACCACATTCCAAATTTACAATTCAAATATCTCAAGCCAAAAACAAAGGTAAACCTCGAGACTAAAGGTGAGCACCTTCGTTTGGGTTCTCGGTCCCTGCTAAGGAAAACAAATTTGAAAGGTTGAGCTAAAAAGCCCGTGAGTTCCCAAAAACATGCAAAGCACATAACACATAAGATTTTTCACTTCAAAATTCATACTTGGAAATAAACAAGTAAGGAAAGCCAATAATCACACAAGAGTAGGATACGAGTAGCCCTCAGGGGCTAAAGTCCTCGAAACTGGAGCACATTGCTGGATCGGTGCACAATTCTCGTAGTTGACACTCCGTCAACTTTCATACTTAAAACCAAGTAGAACACCTCTTACTCCTTTCTCCACCAAAACCCCCAACCGGGCCCGCCAGCCTAACAAGAAATTTATATTTGTGTATTGCTCTTCAACAGGGACAAGGCCATTTACCAAGTCCAGAGCACACAACACGTCACGTAGCCCAAGGTAGTTAATCTCCTTGACCTGGGTCTTCCCAACGGCTCGAGTCGATAACTTACCAATGGGATTAAGCATTCTCGAGAACAGGAAATACAAGACACGTCACTTCACTTCATATAATTCAAAACAGGGATTCATGGCACAAAACAAGAGGTTCAAAGTATACTCAAAATATCATGAAAACACTTTTGCAAGTAGTACCATTCAAATGGGAGTAAGTGAGATAAAGTACACACTATTCCATTTGATGGATCAAAATCTATTTTTCACATTATTTCACATTTCAAGTTCAATACACATAATCAAGTATCATGCATGGAAACTCACCGAAGTAATAAGGTTTGATTTCCACGTAAGGGTCAAATTCACTTTCGTCCACACCCCCTAAACAAGTGAAAACAGTAGTTAAGATTTTACTCTTTCGTTCATCAATTAAAACAATTCACTTTCACTTTTTAGTTTTCAATTAATGTTTTTCCCAAAATCCCCTCGAGGAAAACTTTCATATCACATGGTATCGTATTTCAAGTACCTCTTTGAAAATCACTTAATCATTCCAAATACAACACTTCATCGACATACTCATTGGGTTTACATTTTCTTTAATAAAACACTTGGGTGAGGTTTAACACCTCAAATTCCTTCAATTGACATTTTTCACTCAAAATTCACGAGAAATTCCACTTTTCATCTTTTAAAACTCATACACTCATAAATGAACATAACGTATATTTTCTTAAACAGAAATTCATCACAAATAACCACAAAGTCTCGAAATTAAACATAAAAGTTACCAAGCATGGGTTTGGCCATCTCATACATTTTTCTATCACAATTTCCAACAACAAAACCCTACTCTCTAACCACACCATGATAAATTTCACAAATATCATACAAAAGCCCAGTCCTCAAGTCCGCTACCAGAGGCCACCTCAAGTCCGCTACCTAGGTTGGGAATTCAGAGCCCAACTTCATCTTTCGATGAGATCATTTCTTTCAAATTTAACCACAGATCTACACTAATTAACACTAATAAAGCTAGATCTACGAGTTTCAAGTCCTATACCTCCGGATCTATCAAGATCCAACAAGATCTCTCGAGCTCTTCTTCAAGAAGGTTGCTTCTAAGCTTGATGGCTTCCAAGAACTTCAATCCTAGCCCAAGATCTTCAAGATTTGTTGATGGTTTCGTCTCCAAGTGCAAGCCCAAGCTCGATCTCAAGCTTAGAACAATCACTCTAGCTTTTCTTTTCCTCTCTTTTTCCTTCAAGAGGTTCGGACCTCACTCTCTTCTCTCTCCCTTGGTTCGGTTGCCATGGAAGGAAAGAAATCAAGCCCACCATCCATCATTCAAGTTTCATAAGCTCAAGTTACTTGTTGGAAGAAAAGAAAATGGAAGATCAAACCAAAATCTTACCCTCTTTCCCTCTAAAATTGGACCAGCCCCTTCTTTTCTTCTCTCTCCTTCGGCTGCAAGAAGTGAAGAAGATGATGGTGGTTGATGGTGTTTGAAGCTCAAGAGGAACAAGGAAGAAGAAGAAGGAAAATCAAGAAGACATTTCTCTCTCTCAAGCTTTCTCGCCCCTCTCTCTCTCTCTACCTCACAAGTTTCAGCTGAAAATGGAAGCTTAAAGGAGCCAAGAAGTCAAGGCTTTTATTGCCCAAAAAGTGCATTTCCTTATTTTAAGGGGAAAAGTGCTTTTTGGCACTTTACGTCGCATCGCGCGCGGCTATCTAACTTACACTGGTTGCTTTCATTCCGACACTGTCTCACCATAATAATATTTCCAAAATATCACTACATATGCTCGATTTCAAGTCCAAATCACTATTCACACGTCGGAACAATTTTTAACGCTAAATTTTGGCCAAAACCACACGCCGGCAAACAATTCGTATAAAATTCTCTAAATTGAGAAATAATCACTTTAAATATATTTTCACTCATATTTCAATGAATAAATACAATAAAAATAATATTTTATATTTTTAAAATAATATCTGAATTTTGAGACCCTCACATTCACGAATAGTTCGGTTCGTTAAAAGCTCTACTCTTACAATTCATCATATCTTGTTATTTCTCTACTCCTTTTAGTTGGTTCAATTATTTTATTGATTATAAATTTAGAAAATGTTATTTTTATTTAGTCTATAATTCTTTTCTAACATATTATTCATACTAATACATTCATGTTATTATAGTTTTTTAAATTTAAAAATCATACTAATGAATTCATGTAGTAATTAGTCATTCATGTTATTAGTTTGTCCTTTTTCTAATTTTTTTTGCTAATTATTATGTCTTTTTCTTTGCTCCTTAAAGTTTCACTAGTGATTTTACGAATGCACACACTAAAATTGAAGTAACGAATTCTTAGTCATGATTGATTAACTCACCCTTGTGTTTACATATATACACACACATGTATATATGTGTATATAATTGATTTACTCAATCATTTATAACAAACTCAGTCACCACTATTGTTTTTACATGTTACATAGTTACTTTAAAAAAATTCTAAGTATTTTTCAAAAATGTTTTTGTAATATACGAAATATGAATTTTTACTAACTATGAGTAATATAAATACCTAAAGTGACAATCGTTTTTAAGGCTAAATAGTATTAGTAAGTTTAGTAAGTGATTATAAAGTTCTAAGGTGACGAGCACATTTAATTGAAGTTAGGCTTTATAGTCCATATCACATTAGAGAGGGAAAACCACAAGCAGAACAAGAGGAATGTTTCTTTTGTAAAATATGAGTACTTACAAAATGAAGCTAACTTTCAAAATTTTGGGGTAGGATCCTTGCAACGTAATTGGGTGGGACAAGGCCCTTGCATTTTTTTTGGTGTATGACAATTGCAGGTCCTTGTATTATTGATAATATTAGCTCTTAATTATTATTATTATTGATAACATGCATTATTAATTATAAATTACAATGTGACATTTTGTGCAAAGGCTAATTCCAATTGGCAATATCAATTGTTAATTAGAAATTCCTAATGTGTAAGTCAATTCAAAGTCCAAATATTATTGATGACATTAGTTACTAATCACTAGTATTATTGATAGCATTAAAATATTATTTTTTAATAGGGAAAGGATGGGATTAAAGAAGCAAAGACAAGAATTAGAACCCACCACCTTAAGTTATAAAGTCTCGATAATATTATATATGAATCAGTAATTTACAATCTAACACTTGCACTAAAGACTTTAACATTATTGATACTGGGCTGGATATGTTTCTATTTGTTAAAATTGTATTTGATCATAAATGCCATTTCCAATCACCTTTTTATTTTTTCAACTACCATTTTATCTCGCATACATCACATTATAAAAAATACTACAATTTCTTTAAAATATTATTCCAAATAATCTCCTATCCAACACTTTGTTTAAACTCACGCCTCCCTAATGTGGTTCTCGATTCAAGGTTCAAGCTTAATTATGTGAATACATTACTATGAATTAGTAATTGGATTGTGTTTATGCTATATTTGGAATTTTATTTTTTATTATTTTAAACCCTCTATCGTAAAGTAAATAATTAATAACTTGTAATAAAACATCATACAAATAAACATGTGTGACTATTGGGTAACTAAATAGCAGTAGGAAGTCCTAAACTGAGAATCAATTTAAAGTTTTTTTTTTTTTTTTGGCATTTGCAGCAACGTTTTTCCATTTCGACATACCAACATTTCCTAAGGTGACATGGTAATTAACCATCCTAAGGTAAGACCAATTTATTGTGTTATTGTTTCTCAATCCTTTTGTTTTTATATAAATATTCAAATTGTCATATTTTTATGTGCAGGCTAAACATTCCAACTTTAGTATTGTTGGGCCAAAATATCGGTCACAAGCTCAAGTATGTACCATCATTTTTTGAGTACATAGATTCATAGACTGCAAATATTTATTTATGTGTCATAAGTGGGGTCTAGTACTTTTACTTGTATGTTACCTTTTTTTTCGGCTTAAAAATTTAAGATGTATTTGACTTCTGTTACCTCCATGAGTATACTCTCAGGATAATAGATCATTTAGGGGGTGTTTACAGCTTACCTACCAATTGACAGCCGAATGAAATACAAATTCATGATCTTTTGTGAAGAAATATCTTGTTATTACTAATTGAGCTGACTTAACTTATGTACTTATGTACATTATACTGTTGAATTCCCTCTCACCCCTTGTTCCCGTTTCTTTTTCAATTTCACAATGCCAGCATTGATTGGCTTTCCTATGTGTTGTCAACCTTTGATACACTGTCCGCGCTAATATACTTACCACCTTGTCTGTGTTGTAAAAGTTTTGGCAAAATAGGGGAAGAAACAACTGCACAGTACCCCAAACAAACGCATATTATAAGGTGGTCAGTACGATACTAATCGTGTCACCGCTTAGTGATGATGTGCAGGAGGAGGAGGAGGCTTGCACTGATAGCATTTGGCAAACAGACCAAAGGAATCAACTTGTTTGATGATGTTGCTCATGCTTGCCCACCCTCCGAATCCAAATCCAACCACGAGAACCCATCCCACCACGAATGTGTTCACAACATACATGGCGGTCCAGCTCGGCAGGAAGAATGGTGGCATTTCTGCAGCATTCTGCAACGTCCAAGATTAGAAAAATTGTAAATTTTAGATCCATAAACAATCTGCAAAATCTCTTCTTCGAGATGCCAACCAAGTAAAGTTGTTTTTCAATAATATATATTGGAGAGCATGACAAAATATGGATAACCAATGACGAGGAAACTCTGACAAACCTATCTGGTAAATTTGCTGATATGGATTTTTCACACTCCAGTAAAATGCAGGGGTTTATTTCTGAAACCCCTTGAAATCTAAACCAGTAACGAAGTTAAGTTTGCCACTTATTAGCCAGCATGACATAATGGTGCTTTAACATGAATGATGGTGTTGCTTTTCTAGTCTCCCAGGTATCACTGAATCTTCTCTTGTTTATTGTACTAGTTTTATCAATGTTGCTCATACTCTCCAGCTATCTAAAGGCTCCATTTATAGCGTTTTTGGATGTGCCCTTAATAAGATCAATGTAGTGGAAGCCTATATGCACTCTACTGGTGTAACACTCAAGAAAGAAGCTAGAAGAAGCAACCTGACTATTTAAGATATAGAAGTGCTTAACCCCACCATTGATGCCTGAAGAAGTTGGAAATATCTGTATATGCCAAATAATTTCCCAATAATTGATTTTTGAAACTACAATTATCACAATGCTCCACGGCTAACCAGTCATAGTCAATTTCATCACAAGGAATAGCCAAACATATAATGTACCAAACGTGGCTAGTAATAACAACTAATGAGGACAGTTCCAGCGACTAAAAACTATCCGAGTAATGAAAGCCAAAAGAGAATGGAACAGTTACCTGCCGCGCTGAGGCCTTTCGGTAGGTAAGCATATGTGCAAGAGCAGGGATAATGTAGACGGTGAAGCTGACTAAAAGTGCTCCCACAGCTGAATTTTTTGGCCCAAAGAAGGGAAATATTATGGCCAGGAACCAAATTGGTATCACCACTGGTAACCTGACCAATGCCCTTAAACATATGCTTTCTGTGTCATGCATCCGGACCACTTTTTCCCACACAAAATACAGGGGGGTGCAAGCAAATCCAAATGTTATGAACTGCAACAGAGCCATCTAATTAAGTACTTAGATGTCAATTGCATTAGTCAAATGTGAGAATTTAGTCGATGAAATATATAGTGACTAAAGACCTGATGGATTAGCATCAGAACAACAGCTGCATCACGAAAACCAGTGCGAGGAAGTAATGAGAAGGCATTTCCATGGTCAAGGAGCTGGTCGCCAAAGGCCCAATAAACAGCGGCAGCTGATGGAATTGTTAGTGTGAAGACGTAGATGGTGGCAAACAGATATATGTACTTAAATTTCCGTGGTTTCCACATTGCATGCATGATCTCCCTGAAGTCATTAAGACTCTTGCATTAGTACATTTAGCCATGGCCGATTTGTAGTTTATACTGTCACCTTTCAAGACGAACAGAAAAGTGGGACATCTGACTGGAGCTTTAGATTTTTGAAGTATATACCATCAGCTTGACAGATACCATAAAATGCCTAATGAATTTAAGCCTGTCCTTATATTTGAACAGATCGACAGCATCAGAGCCCAAATGACAGGCAAATAATTAAATGCTCCCAGGATAAATTTAGGGTTTATTTATCCTATAAGGATCATGATATCCGTAGACAACTGATACATGTAACAATTCAATCTTAATACCAAAGCACATGCATTTTATTGAGAAGTACTCGTGTGTAGTGCCTTCTAATATCTTTATCCTATTAGATAACCAATCAACTTTCTGATAAAATATCTGTAAGTTGCTCTTCAAATATTCTTTCTTAAAACTTGTTCAATCAAGAAGCGTAGTTAATGTGGGGGGTCTTGTACCAGATCTGCAAACATGTAAACTCTTACATGATAAGAAGATTTACCAGTAAAAGAACTACGTTATAAGATAAAATTCCAAGGCTTTTACATATGTATCTATAAGAAATTGGCCTGCAGAGTTGAAGAAACAACTCACACAGTGACACCATGACCACCAAAAGTGTAAAGTATGTTGGTGGCACCAGTGAAATACAAAACCAGTTCTGTTGGGCCAGAATGTTTTACTCCATCAACCTGCGAAAGAGAAAAGTAATTGCTGACTCAACAACAGTTTTATGTGCAAAAAATATATTCAGGATCAGCATCGTTTCCAAACATCATACCCGGCCGTGGATAAGGGCTGCGATGGTCAGGTACCATGCAGTGTAAGTGGTCATCCCTAGACCGAAAAATGACCAAATTCTGTAGTTGTGAAACGAGGGAATGAACACGGTAGTTGCACAACACGCCCCAAATATGTATGTCCATGTTCTCTTATCCAGTCTACCATTAATGTAATATATATTGCTGCACTTACAAGAATAAGAAGATAAGTAAACTAAAAAATCTTAACCAAACTCTCTAATCAAAATTTACAAGTGCTAAAGAAAGTGCTAACAGCCTAGCAAATCAAAAACGAGAAATCGGTCTTTTGCTAAGTCTTACGATCAAAGAAAGACTATTTACCTTGCACAAGCTATAAGCTGTATAACAGCAGCACATAGGAGCATAGTGCAATTAAAAGCTAATCCCAGAGCTTTCCATTGTGGACCCAACAAACCATCCAACACCTCGAACCACTGCAAAGATAGATAGGAATTATAAAACTTTTTTTTGAAATTTTTTTGGTAAGGCATATTCTTCAACTAAGCTTAAAGACTAAAATGGTGTTAGTATTTATTCAGTTAGTGGGGAAAAAGGCATAGAGGTATATTTCGATTCCTCCGAATTGTTTGCAGATTTTCTCACAGACCTGAATAATATGGTTTTTGAAGCTGACGTTCTCCTTCTCCTTTCTGGTCCGGTACTCCACATAGAGGACACTGATGAGATAAGAAGTCCAGCTTCCTAATAGACCATAGAATATCTGTAGAACTACTCCTGAAAGCATCCCCAGTTGGGAGAAAGAGTATGGCAAAGTCAAAAGAACCTGTGCCACCTGTGATCAAAACAGCCAAGATTCATATTTTATTTCTTTCGTGTTTTCTGTTTTTCTATGGGTACAGTCGACATAGAATTCTACTCTTTCAAAAATGAGTGGAGGCTAATTTCAGAACTATAACCTGATTTGAGGCACAGCTGAACCAAGCATCATAAACAGAGCCTCCATGCCAAAATAAGCTTTTGAAGCTATGCATAGGCTCATGATCTACTTTTTCTTCCTCTCCTCCCTCAGTTCCGTCATTCACACTTATGTCCCCAGTAGCCTTTTCAGCTTGTTTCTGTGGCACCATTACATCTTCCCTTCCTGACACTCTAAAACTGAATCAAGTAAAATCTCTCCCACACTTCTTGGAAAAACAAGATAAAATACTGCCCAAAACGAATTCTCAGAATAAAAGGTCCCCCTTAAGTTCCCGGAGGGGTGCATCAATGCATTAGGCCAAATAAGTCCTGTAAATACAGCTAAAAAGGATAGCCAAAGAATGTACATGAGTGCGAAAATAACTGATCATCTTAACCACTTTAAGTAGGAAAGAGAATCAGATATCTGATCCCTAGTTTACCGTTTACTAGGATTAGTCAACTGTTTCCTCCTTTCTTAATTTTCTCCAATGTTGCTGTCTTGCAGTTTCTGAGAGACTGACGGATCTTATTAGTGAGGGAACTTCGGTTCACTCATGACTGTATACTCATTATTTTGGAGTTTTTTTCACTCTTTTTGTTTACGTATTTTTATGCTTGGTGCCTGGTGGTGACGGAAGAAATGACAATGGGTGATGATGGTGGAAGGGATAGCGATGGGTGATGGTGGTGGTGGCCTTTCATGGTGGTTTGCAAGTGATGATGATAATTGATAGGTAGATATTAGTGAAAAGTCTAGAAGTGATAAAGGAAAAATAGACACAGAAGAACAAGATACACCACATAAGTGGCTTAAACATATTATAAATATGAGTCGTTATGTGTAGATGAACTCATAGCAAAATTAGTCAGTCTTAATGGAGCAGGAAGGATCCTTCCTCCTATAGTCATGACTCAGCTTCAACGGCTTTTAACCTTTTATTTCCATGAAAACATCCTCCCTGTCTCAGAGTCCATTTTCTCTCTTTGAATCTGACTAGCTTGTAGTAGATATGATGGATAGTATTATTCTTCTGCTTCATTTAAAGTGTCATGGTTTTTATTTTAAAATATTCTAAAATATTTATCATTTTACTAAAGTTAAAATTACTTTTAATAGCTTTATTCAATATTATCTCCAACTTACTATATATTTTTTTAACTAAATTCATATTATAAATTTGAAGTTTAGAAGACAAATTTAAAAACAAATATACTAAAATTAAATCAAGTCACTACTTTTTAAAAAAATTGATATATTACAATGCGACAGGCAATTTGAGATAGGGAGAGTATAAGTTAGCAGAGAACCCATCATTTTAACATTTTCTTGCTGCTTATCTTTAACTCTTTTGGAAAAGAACAGCCATTGAGCAAGTTTTGACTTTGGGTTAGTGGGAGACCTAATGATTAATGATCAGGTTTGTATACGTTGTGATGTAGGGCACGTCCTAGTTCCCGCCAATGCAAGATTTTTTCTCCTTTTAGTTTAACAAAAGTAAACAAAAACACCCTACGAAGATAGTTCAGCAAGCAGATCTGGAATGGTTAGAATACACTCAAGTATCAAGCTCCACAACAAGCCTGAGCAGGCATGAAACAAGGGGAACAATTGAGCAGACTTTTGACACTACTGAAGGGAGTGACGAAATCAAGATTCAGATTGAGATCAAGCAACAACCTGAGGCTGAATGGGTTGGAGTAGGAGTACAAGCTCGTAATAACAACTGTTCAATATC
Source organism: Gardenia jasminoides (assembly GCA_013103745.1). Classification (NCBI taxonomy): domain Eukaryota; kingdom Viridiplantae; phylum Streptophyta; class Magnoliopsida; order Gentianales; family Rubiaceae; genus Gardenia; species Gardenia jasminoides. The sequence continues at coordinate 3,352,465 of CM023101.1, forward strand.
AGAAGTCTGGTCTATGAGGGAAAGAAGCTCTGGAAACCACTTGCTAGATTATGCCATTGCTGTTAGGCTGGCAATTGCGAAAGCAAGGCAGAAACAGTGGTTAAACATCCAAATTCGAGTTCACTCCCATAAGCTGCTCAAGTTGCTACTTACAGCTAAAGCTAAAGACATCAGGTTGGCTACTGTCATCGAGGATATCAAGGATTTTTGCCCCATGTTTCAGACCTACTCATTCTGCATGAGTGAGAACTTGAGTTGTACTAGTAGTATTTTTTGTGAATTAGCCTTAAATAGAGGGTTAGATGAGGAATGGGTGTATCCTCCAAGTGTTCAACACCTTACTTTTTAGTTGCGGCGCAAATGCCTTTTTGTATATCCGTTGGAGCCGTTGTTCTATCTCTGTATAGTCGGTTCAATATATATATATATATATATCTTGATGTTTCAGGGAAAAAAAAAGTATCATGGTAGCACTAAAATACTGAAAAGCAAAAAAAAAAAATAAAATAAAAAGTCAACTGGGAGAGCTGTAAAATATTTATTTTCTAGCTAATTCCATATTCGCCCTACTCTCAATTTTCCATTCACTTCTTTTACGGATTGTGTGGATTACTCAAAAATATATTCCCAATAGTACAAATTCAAATGATGGTGATATAAGCCCTTAAGACTTAAGGCTTCCAAGGTAAAGTGTGATATAAAAATAGTTCAAACCCCAAAACTATTCTAATCTCAACCCATTAGATATTGGAAAGCAATATATGGTCTAATTGTTAAGGCAATTAAAAGGTCTCTGATCCTGCTTAATTTAACCCCTTTTCTTTCTCCACTTTCCATGTAAGGTTTAGGTTCTCTGAAAAAGAAATATATCACTGAATATTTGGAGGCAAGGCTTTGAGTAGAATTTCATACTTGTAAGCAGTAATAGTATCAAGCCTTTCCTATTACACAAAATAATGACAAAAATGCACCAGGTATCTACTAAATTGCAAGAAAATTTTATCTGTTTATAAAACAACTTAAAATTTCTCATATTTTTAGATCTATTCATAATTTTTCGGATCTATTGTATTCATTAAATTGCAGATCTATAATTTCTACTGCATGTTTTGTTGGAAAGACAGAAAATCTGGAGAGAGAAACTATAGAGAGAGTTTGGGAGAATTTTCTCTTGTATTTCTTCTACATATACAAAGTTACAACTGCCTACTTATAGGCTTACAAGAGTTAATGTCCTACCATCTATCAACCACTTAATTGATATCAATCACTAACAGATAACAACCAGCCACCTATGAATCACTAATTGATACACATTAATCACTAATTGATACACTCTCACCTACCAACTACAACTCAATCTAACACTCCCCTTAAGTTGATGCATAGATGTCATGCATGCCCAACTTGCCAAGTGAGTTGTAGAAGTCCTTAGTCGGCACAGCTTTTGTGAGTATGTCGGCTAGCTGGTTTTCAGATCTCACGAACGGAAACCGTATCACTTTTTCTTCAAGATTCTGCTTTATAAAGTGCCGATCGACTTCAATATGCTTAGTACGATCATGTTGAACCGGGTTATGGCTGATATCGATGGCTGATATTGATGGCAGATTTATTGTCACAAAATAAGTTCATCTCTGATTTAGGAGGGTAACCGATATCGGCCATTAGCCGCCTGAGCCACAGAAGCTCACACACACCTTTAGTCATGCCTCTAAATTCAATTTCTGCGCTTGATAATGCTACCACCTTTTGTCTTTTGCTTCTCCAAGTAACCAAATTGCCACCGACGAAGGTAAAATAGCCTAAAGTTGACTTTCGATTGGTGGCATCTCCTACCCAATCAACATCAGTATAGCCATCAATATTAAGATGGCCGTTCTTTGAGAATAAAAGACCCTTCCCAGGAGAACCCTTTAAATATCTGAGAATCCTCATCACGCCTTCCATGTGTCGACATCGGGTGAATGCATGAATCGGCTAACCACATTGACAGCATAGGCAATATCAGGTCGAGTATATGATAGGTAGATCAACTTACCGACCAACCTCTGATATCTCTCTTTATCAATCAGCTTTTGATTTGAGTAATCTCCCAACCTGTGGTTCTGCACAATCGGCGAATCCGCAGGTTTACAGTCCAAGAGTCCAACTTCTATCAAAAGATCAAGTACATACTTCCTTTGTGATAGGAAGATGTCTTGTGTTGACCTTGCCACTTCAATTCCCAAGAAATATTTGAGATTTCCTAAGTTCTTCATTTCAAATTCTGCAGCCAGCTGATCTTGTAACCTAGAAATCTCCTCTTCATCATTGCCTGTAATAACCATATCATCGACATAGATTATCAGAGCAGTTACTTTTCTTTGCCGATGCTTCAAGAAAAGGGTGTGGTCGGCATTACTCTGTTGAAAACCATATTTTCTCATAACAAGAGTAAACCGACCGAACCAAGCACGTGGTGACTATTTGAGTCCATATAATGCTTTCTGTAATCGGCACACCATATTTGTTTTTGGTGCTGTAGAAAACCCTGCTGGAATATCCATATAGACTTCTTCCTCTAGATCTCCATGTAAAAAGGCATTTTTCACATCAAACTGATGTAATGGCCAATCCAAATTTACTACAAGAGATAGTAGTACTCTGATTGTGTCCAATTTAGCCACCGGTGAGAACGTTTCCTGGTAATCTATGCCATATGTTTGAGTGTATCCCTTGGCCATGAGCCAAGCTTTATATCTAGCAATTGATCCATCAGTTTTGTACTTAATTGTGAAGACCCATTTGCATCCCACCGTCTTCTTTCCATCTGGTAGTGAGACCAAAGTCAACGTATTATTCTTTTGCAATACTAACATTTCATCCTTAATTGCTTGAGTCCAATTCGGGTCTTCCGACGCAGCATGCACATCGGTCGAGATCTCAACGGATAACACATTATTCACAAAAGTTTCAAGAGATTCAGACAGCCTGTGAGTAGATATATAATTGGCAATAGGGTACTTTGACCGCTTTTGCACAAGTTTCGGAGAGTACCGGTGGTTTGCCACCATTGATCTCGCTGTGTAATACATATTTTGCGTGAGTATCCGTAATAATAGTAGGATTGGTAGAGTACTTACCTCGTGAATATTCTCGGAGATGTATGATCGTGCACCGGAGGAGAGGGATCATATCAAATGGTAGATCATAATACCACCGGTAGACAAGATGTTCATCATGCTCATCGATGTCTCTATCAGCATTGATAGCATTATCAGTATCAGCACGTTTATCACACTCATAAGTGCCTCTATCAACATTTAGAGCATCATCACCAGCTGAATCAGTAGTCCAAGATGGCCACGCTAATCCTGGCCAATTCTTTTTCTTCCATATCTCTCATCTCCCCCTGAAGGGAAGAATTGGATACTAATGAGAAATAAGTCTCCGACTCCAAGAATGTAACATCCATTGTCTCATACATCCTGTTGGTGGTTGGGTCATACCACCGATAGTCCTTTTTGTGCATTGCATACCCCATGAAGACACACCGAACAGCACAAGGATCAAGTTTACTCTGTTGATTCTTGTGCAGATGAACGAATGCCACACAACCAAACACTCATGCTGGGAGTATCAGAACTGATGGTAGAGTGAAATGTTGAGACAGTGCTTCTAATGGGGTCTGAAAGTTGATAGATTTGGAAGGTAACCGATTCAGCAAGTGAACTGCCATTGTGACCGCATCGGGTCAATATCGGCGCGGAACATTTGCACCAATCAGTAATGCTCTTGCTGTCTCGAGTATATGCCGATTTTTCCTTTCAACTACCTCATTTTGCTGTGGGGTTTGGGTACAAGATGTTTCATGTATAAGGCCATTGGCATTAAAGAACTCTTGTAGTGGCCGATTATCATACTCCCCATCATTATCAGATCAAAGGATCTTAACTGTAGTTGAAAATTGTGTGCGAATCATGAAACAAAAGGATTTGAAAATATCAAGAACTTCACTCTTATGTTTCAACAGGTACAGCCAAGTCATTCGAGTACAGTCATCTACGAAAGTGACAAACCAACGGACCCCCAGTAGATGAAGTAATCGGGGATGGCCCCAAACATCAGAATGTACTAAAACAAAAGGAGTATCAATTTTATGCAAACTAGTAGGCTATGGTACCCTATAACTCTTGGCTAATACACACGTTTCATATTTGAAATCGACAGTACTAAAATTCAAGAAGAGGTCTGAAAATAGATGCTTCATGTACCCAAAAGAAGGATGCCCTAATCGTTGATGCCACAGTCGGATTTCTCGCTCCTTGGTGTTATCGCGACTTCTTGTTCGATTGACTCTCACCTAGACTGAAATCATCAATGTAATATAGATCCCCCCTCCTAGTACCACGACCGATTATTTCCTTCGTGAGAATTTCCTGAAGAAGACAAAAGGTTGGATACATTAGTGCTACATAATTAAGATTAGCAGTTATTTGACTTACTGATAGTAACTTATTTGATAGTGAGGGAATCAGCAAAGTATTTGGTAGAGATAGAGATGGAGATAAAGTAAATGCTCTAAGCTCCCGTGAATCAATATCAACACCATTGGCATTAGAAATCCTTGACCGTCTTGGCTGACATCGATGTGAAATCGTTAGGATCATACGCCATATGATCGCTCACAATCGATAATCCAACTACTATCACGTTGATTTAAATAGCTCGTACGTTGATGCTGATTATCAGAAGACCTAGTAGACACCTGAGCAATGTTAAGAACGGTAGTTATTGTTGTATCAACAGCTGCAACAGCCACCTTTCCGAAACTCCTACTCGACAAGAACATTCAATCGGTCACCATCGATTTCGCCTTATGCGTTCTTTCCACCATCGATACCCATGCGTTTGAAACACGTATCTTGTGTATGTCCTTTCTTACTGCAATGAGTACAGCTATCTTCCTCTGTCAGTGGTCCAACTCGGGGCACTATGATCAGCTCATTTTTCTTCCCCTTTAATGCCATGACGTTGCCGATTAGATTATCTCCCCCTGTCAGTATCACCGATTGTCTACTGTCCTCTCGTCGGACATAGGCATATGCCTCTTCTACTAATAGAAAAGGTTTCATCCATAGAACATCGCTACGGATCTGGTCCAACCACTCATCCAACCTGTCAAGAAAAGTGTATACCCTCTCTTCCTGTATGAGAGAGTTATACCTACCGATATCGATAGCACATTCCATCGGGTTTGGCCGACAAAAGTCAATTTCTCTCCACAAGCCTTGCAGGTCATTGTAATACTTCTCAATTGGCCCACCGTCTTGTCTCAGTCTGGTCACTTTTCGCCTTAGATCATATAATTGGGATGTATCAACCCTATCGAAATATGTGGTAGCGGCAGTCTCCCATACCGCTTTTGCTGTCGAGTATCGAATGAAGGTACCGATCAAGGATGGGGCCATGTTGTTTATCAACCATCCCTTTACGATAGAATTTTCAGTCCGCCACTGTCGGTATGCCGGATCTGCTGGTGAGGACTGAGAAAACTCACCATTGATGTATCCCAATTTGTCCTTTCCTGAGATGTACATCTCAACTATCTGGAACCATAAGGCATAGTTAGTATCATCTAACTTAATGCCAATCTGAGTTGCCATGGAATCACTGTTTGGAGTGGGTTTCTGACACCTATTCAGGACCTTCACCATTCTTGTGGTTAGGTCTTCCAAACCTGTGTCATTTTGTCCTTTCCCACTTTCCATTATTGCAGATGTTTCAGCCATGGTTCTTGTCTAGATCAGAGTAGCGTTTTGAGCAGAGATCCTAGAATCCCTGCTCTGATACCATGTTGGAAAGACAGAAAATCTGGAGAGAAAAACTATAGAGAGAGTTTGGGAGAATTTTCTCTTGTATTTCTTCTACGTATACAAAGTTACAACTGCCTACTTATAGACTTACAAGAGTTAATGTCCTACCATCTATCAACCACTTAATTGATATCAATCACTAACAGATAACAACCAGCCACCTATTAATCACTAATTGATACACATTAATCACTAATTGATACACTCTCACCTACCAACTACAACTCAATCTAACATGTTTAACCTGCCATTAAACCAATGATATAGTTCAATTCATAATTTTTCGGATCTATTGTATTCATTAAATTGCAGATTTATAATTTCTACTACATGTTTAACCTGTCATTAAACCAATGATACAGGTCAAATCATGCTGAACAATTTTCAACAATTTGCCAATGAAATTTATATTTTTATCAAAAAAGGACAAAATTGCAGCAATGTGTTGAAATTTTGTCCAGATGAAAATGGCTAGGAGTGATTTGGGTTGACTATCTTGGCACCCAACAGAGTCGACTAAGGCAGCTCTAATCGTTGGGTCTCTAGACTAAAATATTGAATTCAATGGTTCACAACACAAAACTCCAAAATTTGAGTTGGACAAACCTGCTTAAGAGAAGTATATAACTCATGCAAACACATCTACCGGGAAGTAGACAGAGGACTGGAGGCTTTGGCCAAGAAGTGTGAATTTCTTTTGTCTAATTTTTTGGTCTTAAGTTCACGTCCTCCTCAGCTAATGTTTTGTTTTGATTGATAATTTGCAGGGTGTTAAATTCCCGCTGGACTATTGTATTGAAGTAATTTTATTTGCTTTAATATGTTTCCATATTTATTACCCAGAAAGAGAGAGAGGGAGAGAGAGAACCATCATTTCTGATGCCATATTAGAGTGATGCAATGCCAAAAATGGAACGTATTAAAATTCCATAGAGTCTTTGAAGTCATGTTTTACATGGGACAATGATTGTATTACACGTTGATTCCTTCAGACACATACCTCAATTACAAGCTTTTAATGGCAGACAAGGAAAGATTCTTTGTAGAGCAGAAGCTATTCCGGGTCAGACAATTGTTGTTACGGACTCAAAACTAGTAAAGATGATTCTGCAGTGGTACCTTAGTTGCATAAAACAATTCTTTTCCACAAATTCTTTCAGCTGAAAAATGTGCAAAGCCTAGAATCTAGAGTGATTACAAATTAAGGTGACGGGTATGATCTCACATCAGCGTGACCTTATGTTTGCGTGTGGTCCGTTCAATAATGTTTGCTTGGCTGTAGCCATCCTTTGAAAGAATTTATCTAACGAATGGTTATTGGGAACTTGTTGAAATGTACTTCAAGTGATATATATTTGTAAAAGTAAAATTAATTAGAAAAAAATGCATAAATATAAGAGAAAAGTAATAATTATTAGTGTTTATATATGCATGATAGGTTAAATAGAGTTGTAGACCAGTATCGATTAGATACTTATTAAGAAAAACCCATTTTCAAAAGCCATGCTTGTTTTTTAATCCGCAAGCCCCGTACGTTTAAAGTTGAGGTTTGTAATCTTTGCATCTCAATTTTCTAATGTCACTTTTCTTTTGCTTTTTCTTTTTGAATTTCCTCAAGATTGATTGATTTGTTCAATAATATTTGCTTAGCTATCAAAATATCAATAATGTTTGCTTAGCTATCACGATATTTTGAAAGAGTTTACCTAGTATGCACTCGTTAACATTTATATTAGGTGTTGATTTTTTCAAAATGTAAGATTAATTAGGAACGTGTATAAATGCAAAGAATGGTAGTAAGTATTAGTGTTTGTAAACATAGTAAATTAGGTTGAGTTGAGTGTGTCAACGAGTGTTCCAAAAAACTCACTTTCAAAAAGCCATATTTGTCTTTTTATCCACAAGCTTCGTACGTTTAAAGTTGAGATTTGTAATCTTTGCTCTTTACAACTTATCGAGTTTCCAATGTCACTTTTTCTTTTTCTTTTTCTTTTTTTTTCCACTCAAGGTTAATTGGTGGAACAATGTTAGGACAATTCCTTTTCCCCTTTTTGAGAGAATCTGTTCTAGATTAACCCCATCCCACAAGGGTTTATTACTAGTTTCTTGATGAGCATCCTAGAACTTGCTCTCTTTTTCCCCCTCAGACCCCACCATTTTGTTTAATTGCTAAAGAGAAATTGAATGATTAGAAGCACCATACCATTTGTAACTAGACGATATTTGGGGGGGAGAGATGGGTTGGACGGTTTGGGGGGAGAGAGTGTAAGTCCTCCCACTCACACTAAAAAAGAACAAAAAAAAACTAGACGATTATCACGTCTAGAATAGTTCAATGACTCAAGTGGATTTGAAATTTAATTGATCAGTATGATTAATGCCACCATTGATAATCCATCCCAATCAGCATGCAATGCGTGAGAGATATTGGATTATGGTGGTAATTATCTTCGGATGAAATCAACATTTCGTGTCAGCATCAATCGTTGTTTTCCTTTTTTTAATCATTAATTATGCAGTTGTTTCAACCTCTCAGGTGCTTGACATAGATACATCCAAAAAAATTAAAATAGCACCATTTGGGACATGGAATGTTTGTTTCGATTTTTTGTTCGTTGTCATGTTTTAATTGTTTATTAAATTTAAATTAATTTGGCTTTTGAACTTAATTAGTACTAATTCTTTCGCAGAGAAGGAGCAGAGCAGCTGACCATTTCCTTACTAATTTGGTCATATATTTGTAGGGACTCCTCGAGACAGCCCTCAAATGCTATGGGCTAGTATTTTTCTTTTTCCCGATTTTTCTAGTGTAACCTGAAAGTGCAATAGCTAAAAGAAAAAAAAAAATAGAAAGGGATTGTCTTTTCACAACGTGAATTAAGATATAATCTCACCTAGTGATTATACATGAATCTTTAACCCTAAAAGGATCTTCTATCTTACTTTTTGTACTATTTTGTATTCCAATATCTATTATATTGTCATATATTGTTCGTGAATAACTTATTTTAATTTATTTTCTTGTCCCATTAAGTTTTAACACTACTAACATGCCAAAATACAAAATGCAAGAGACTAAATAGATGTTGGGATTTAGGATAGAAAATGATATAGAAAATGGAATAGAAGATACTTTGTATCTTTAATCCACAGAAAACAAAAGAACTATGTACTAAAATAAGAGGGCCATTCATGAATAATAGGACCTGACATATTTTTGGTTCTTGCTTCTTGTTCATCTTCTTTTTTTTTTTTTTTTTACCTGTAAAAATGGGCGAAGCCTGATCTAATATTCCTTGGGAGGATCTGCAAATTACTCTACAAAGTGCATAAAGTTTCAATTAATTTTCAAAGTTGCAATCCGGAAGCATTTAGATTCAAGGAGGATCTGACAACAAAACCAACTTTTGAGCTGTTGCCAAAATTACTTTTGATGCCATAAGTTATAACCCTAAATTCAATTTTGACTTTTTGCTAAAATTGCTTTTAACACTATAAATTATACTTCTAAAATTCTATTGAGTTTGGGTCAACTTTATTAGTGCCAAATATAGCTAAAATTCAGAAATCCATAGAAAATTTATAAAAAATTAGAGTATTCTATTTATAGAGTTGTTGAAAATTTCAATTTTGATAAAATGGAAAATAGATATGGTATTTCGAATGATATTTTATCAAACATGTAAAAAGCAGTTTTCCACCTAAAACATTTTTTTTTCCGCATGAGTTTCCTGGTTAGAAAGATAGTTAGAAAGACGATGATACTGTGTATAAAGCCCGTGCGTATGATTGGACGTAAAAGACGCAGCAGCTGGCATCTTCTACTAGCAACTGCCAAGCACCGAATTGGCCCATAATCTTGACAACCCACATATCAACTGCCAAGCACCGAATATGTGGATGACCAGTAGAAGATGCCAGTTGCTGCTAAGCCCACTGTGGATGACCAGTCCATACCACATCAGTGAGACGGAATAGGAGCCCTCCAATTCAATACAATCCAACCGTCCAATTTAGATCATCCCCTCCGATCGCCTATTATAAACCCAAAACACCCTTTTCTCCGTCTTCACTGCAAAATTTCTAGGGGTCTATGTGTATTAGACGTTTTCAAGGTCATTTTCAAAAATTTTAGTGTAGTGGTATATGTCAATTAACTAAAGTAAGTGTTTCAGGAGATATATCTTGGAGTATTTTCAAAATTTAAAATTTTATTGAGTTATTTTTAAAATTATAGTTTTTTAAATATTGATTTCCAGTAATATTAGTTGACTTTGGTCCTTGTCTCTATTCATTTGGGGTTATATTGGAATGTACTTTTTGATCTTCCATTCTTTTTTTCTTTTTTTGAGAAATTTTTCATATTCTACTTCCTATCATCTTCTGCTCTCTCTCTCTCTCTCTCTCTCTCTATATATATATATATATATATATATATATATATATAGCAAATTTTCATTTAATATTCCAACTCCAAATATTTGGTTAGTAATTGCTTTGGTCATAGGGTTAATCATAATTGATCCTCTTAAAATATATCCCATTTCTCATTTTATCTCCTAACCTTTAATTTTTGTCACTTAACCCGTGTAGGACAAAATTACACCTCCATTTTTTTGACCTTTAATTTATCTTTTTTTCCTCCTTTATTTATTTTTGATAACAATAGATTATGGTCCTTTTTTACTCCCTTATTTATATAGTAAATTTCAAAAATCTAATAATTACCTATTTTATATATTTTTTTATAATTTATGCCTTAATTTTTTTCACTAGTTTTCCTATTTTAATTCTCTACAATTATATTCTTTATTCCTATTATTGGATTGATAATATATTAGTATTATTCAAATTTGGAAAAGCTTTCATTTTTTATATTATTCTAAAATTTCTTATTTATAGTAAATTTTAATTGATTAATTTCCTATTTTATATACGATTACATTGATTATTTATTACCATTGCTAAAATATGGACAAACTTTTATTTTTTATCATTCTATACTTCTTCATTTATGTAAATTTTTAATCTATTACTTCCCTATTTACCTTTTGAAAGAAAAGAGGCATAAACATGCATTTGAAATATTCCTTCCTAATGTTTTATGTATTACCATCAATCAGGATATTAGCATTTGGATAAGCATTAATTTTAATAACAGCACAATTTTGGTGGAAAAAAATAGCCATAAAATTGCATTTGAAGTATCCCTCCCTAACGTTTTATATGTCAGCATCAATTAGGATACATTTAGTCTATATCAGTTGTAAATAAATTTGGTATAAATTTAACATCAATCAATATTGCATTTGTATCACATAGCATGGATTAGGATATTATCTTATTTCAATTAGAATAAATTAGGATACTACCTTATATGTCTTAGCATCAAGGAGATGTTACCATTTGGACTGGCATCAATTAAAATACTATCTTAAACCATTAGTATAAATTTAACATCAATCAGTATTACATTTTATATCACATAGCATGGCGTGGAACATTATCTTCTTTCAATTAGATATGTTAATACACACAATCACAATTAATGGACACTCCAGCAACAGTTGAGCCCCTTCTTAATGCGTGTCCACTCCCGTGCAGGGGGGGTTAGCCAAACTGATCTTTTATCACCAATGTATGGAGGATTATTAGCTTTTTTGGAAATGTTGTTAATTTGAAAAAATAAATAATTGTGATTGTGCATATTTCTACACTTCGGATACTAACACTTTGAATTCGAAAATGTTTATCAGAAAGCATTACCTTCTAATTGATGAACTCCAAAAATGCCCTTATATACCCATATACAACATCACAAAAGTTCTTTTTCTTTATTCCAGAAGAAAATCATCAATAAAACAGCCTAATACTTTCAAAAAAAATTTAAGAAAAAGAAAGAATAATCCAATGCAAGTGATTATTTCTTTGAAGATTTTCACCTTGATTTGGTTAATTAGACATGCTAATAAACACATTAATTCAAACCTCAGAACCAAAATTACGAAGGAAATGATTCCTTTCAAGTTGCTTAAGACAAAAAAAAAGAAGTGATTCCTTTAAAGTTGAAACATACCTAGCACATAAATCCCATTGCCAATGTTCTTGGCAGTTTGCAGCTTCTATAAGGAAGGCAACTGCGAAAAAAGAAAAATTTGCCCCTGATTCGCCAGAAATCCTCTAGTTCTACGACAGTATGACTTCTGAGGAGTTCTAGGGGATTACCTTAATCCGGATGGTGTCTCCGACTTGTTGAGAAGGTTGAGAAAACCAGAGTAGGGTCAGGGCGTCCTGCCTCTTGTAATCCATGCCAGAGTGCTTCTAGATCCTCTTGATGCGTCTCTGATCTGTATGTGTGTGTGTGGTGAAGGGAGGTGCTAGTCTTGCTCACTCTAACTCCACGGAATCTCTTTTCTCTACGTGATATTTTTGAGAACTTTCTCACGTGTTTTGACTCCAGGGAATGCTAACTTTTTCCCTATCATGGTATCCGATACTTATTGATGGGGGGTGAGAAGAGAGAGAGAGAGATGAGATAGAGAAGCAGAAGGATGTGAGTCAAGTAACATCAGATGAGACTACTATCCTCTACGTTATCGACAGATAAGGATAACACTTTTATCCTATCGTGAGATGACCCCAGATTTATTTATCTTTATAATTAAACCCGAAATATTTATTTCCAAGTCCTACTTGGACACACAATTTAATCTAGAACCCAATCTCTATCGCGTGTGATCCAATGGGTCCCAAATACGGTAATAATTATGAATTATAATTCTTAAAAGGTTAGATAAAATAAACACTTTTATTTTATCATTAATTACAATAATTAATTATTCATAATTATAAATTGTGAGTGTCTAGCAACACATCACAACCACCCGGTGTTGAATTGATCAGGGGAATTCGACCTAACCTTTTCATGGAAAATTACCGTAGTATTATCCTTTCACCATTGATATCCAATTGGTGGGGAAGGAACAAGTGCCAATTCCCTTAATGACTAATTAATTTTCTAGTTCGAATTAACCTTAGATTAGATTAACTTGAAGACACTCTTCAATTAACCTAATGTGACTACTAAGGTTACATTCTAACTAGTGGCCTTGGATATCGACTCACTATCAGTGGTGAATCGCGTCTTGATCACTCACTATCTTTCCATGTTTCACACTACCCCCAATCTCTATTCTTTAAGTCACTCACGGTGGTAACAAGAAAGCGAGAATCAAAGGTAGTGATTCACGCTCAAGATCTTGTGGTGGTTTCAAGTCTAGGATCACTTACACAATTTTCCATAAGAGATTCAACCATTGGCACTTAGATAGATATCTAATGGGATCTCTGGTGGATCACTCAATGAATTGGTACTTTACAATTCATCTACACATTAGCCTAAGTATCCCATACCATGGTTGATGAGAACAACCACTACTTATACTAAGTGGGGCTAGCGTGTACTAGATGCGTCAGTATTAATGATGTCCGTCTCATTAATACTATGACTAGGGAAATTTAAGAATATTTATTATAAATGTGATTGATATCTCATTAGTCAACAACTCTTGTGACTACCATCACATTAATAAATATTCTAAGGACTTTATCAGTTATATCAAATATTAAACAGATAAAATTGGAAATTCACAAAATACAAAACTTTAATTAGGAATGTATTTAAACAACATAATTGTTTTATGGCATACATTCCAACAACCTCCCACTTGCACTAAAACAATTCATTCATAATTCTTAATCCAAATGAAAGTACATGACTATCATGTTTCTTTTGAGATAGTGCCTTAGTAAGAGGATCAGTTTTGTTATCCTCAGTGGGGACTCTTTCTATCTTTACATCATTTCTGGCAATGATTTCCCTAATAAGGTGAAATTTTCTAAGTACATGTTTGGACCGTTGATGAGACCTGGGTTCCTTTGCGCGGGCTATAGCCCATTGTTATCATTCTGATGCAATTACGGATTAACAATGCTTTCGGAACCACACCAAGTTCAACCACGAACTTTTGATCCAAAGCGGCTTCCTTATGCCGGGCTGCCTCCGCTGCGCCTCTGTTGTAGAATCCGGTGGTGTCTGTTTGGAACTCTTCCAGTGACGGCACCTCCAGTTGAGTAAAGATGAAACCCAGTTGTGACTTACAATCATCCTTGTCAGATTGAAAGCTTGCATCCAGTAGCATGATGACCTCCAATTCACCATTTCCATATACTAAGAACAAATCTTTAGTCCTTCTTAAGTAATTAAGAATGTTCTTAACGGCGCCCGTCTGACCTTCACGGATTAGCTTCCTGTAACTCTTCCGTACTCCAGTATGGGAGATATCGGTCTTGTACATAGCATAGCATACATAATTGATCAATTGCGAAACATATGGAATATTATGCATCTTATCAATCTCGACTTGTCTTGGGACACATGCTCTTAGAAAAGGCTTATCCCATGAGACATGGGTAAGAAACCCTTCTTAGACTAATCCATACTAAACACTTTTAGAACTTTATCTATGTATGTAGCTTGTGAAGACCAAGCGACTTTTTAGATCTATCCCTATAGATCTTAATACCCTTATATAGGCTGCTTCTCCCAATCTTTCATGGAAAAGTTCTTGGATAACCAACCCTTCACTGATTGCAACATTGGGATATCGTTTCCCAATATTAATATGTCATCCACATATAATATAAGGAAAACGATTGAACATATAATATAAGGAAAACGATTGAACTCCCACTAACCTTCTTGTAAACACAAGGCTCATCTGGATTTTTGAGAAAACCAAACTCTTTGATTGTTTCATCAAAACGGATATTCCAACTCCTGAATGCTTGCTTAAGTCCATAAATGGACCTACGTAGTTTACACTATTGGAATTTGGCGATGTAAAGCCTTGAGGTTGTGTCATGTACACATCCTCTTTACTTGCATTCCCATTAAGGAATGCGGTCTTTACATCCATCACAAATTTCATAGTCATGATATGCTTTCGCTATTGCAAGCAATATCCGAATGGATTTAAGCATAGTTGCGGTGAGAAAGTTTCATCATAATCGATTCCCTGCTACGCTTTGCCACCGCCTAGCCTTATAGGTAATCACATTACATTTCCATGTAGCAGTCTTTTCTTGAAGACCCATTTGCACCCTCTGAGGGTTTTATCCGCTTCGGTGGATCAACCAAGGTCCATACCTTGTTGTCATACATGGAATCCATTTGGAGTTCATGGCTCTAACCATTTGAGAGTTTGGACTGCTCGTAACCTCTTGGTAGGTAGTTGGCCATCTTGAATGACTAGTACATCATTCCTGACTCACAAGAAATTCATATCTCTTGGGAGCTGAACGTGACTTACCGACACCCTACGGGCTCTTGAACGTCCACGCCTCGCTTTTGCCTCATCACTATGGGTTGAACCCTTTCTTCACAAGTCGTTTCAGGTTTGTTTGACATTTTGAACTTCTTCAAGCCATGTCGCTTGAGTGTCTTGAACTTCTTCAAGTTCTATTCTATCTAACGCCTCTTTCTAATAAACTCTTTTCTAAAAGATGGCATGTTTTGAGACAAACACTTTGTTCTCGTTGTTGTAGAAATAGTATCCAATAGACTCTCTGGATACCCCACAAACAAACACTTGTCGATCTAGCTTCAAACTTATCTCACTGCCTTCTTCACATATGGACAACCCCAAACCTTCATGTAAGATGCTTTTGTTTCTTTCCTTTCCATATCTCATGGCTGGAAGCAACAGCCTCTTACCTACTCATTAAGAGTATGGAGGTCAGTCTCAGAGCATATCCCCATAACGATTTTAGAGCACCTCGAATGGCTCATCATGGACCCTACCATATCTAATAGGTGCGGTTTCTCCTTTCGATACACCATTTAATTGTGGTGTTCGGAGGAGTCCATTGTGGAACTATTCCATTGTCCTTAGATAAACCGAAATTCATCGCTAGTATTCACCACCAATGATCGATCGTAGTGTTTTAATACTTTTACCGCTTTATTTCTCTACTTCATTTCTGAATTCTTTGAACTTTTCAAAAGATTCGATTTGTATTTCATTAAATACACATAACCATATCTTGAATGGTCATCCGGAAGGTAATGAAGTATGAGAATCATCCCTCTAGTTGTGGATTGTCATTGGGCCATACGCCGCATGTACCTCAAGTAAATCACTCCATTCCCTTTACCGAAGTGGTGTTTTGTCATCTTTTCCAAGTAAACAAGCTCGCATACATCATATGATTCATAATCAAATGAGTCCAAATACCCACCTTTGTAATTTGAAATGCGCTTTCTCATTTACATGACCAAGCCTACAAAGGCTGAGGTAAGTTTTATTCGCTTATCTAACTTCATTCTCTTTCTTGTATATTGAGAATTTGGTTATCAAGATCTAGAATGTATAAACCGTTATTCCAATTTCCGTAACCATAAAACACACCATTCTTTGAAAAGAACAACATTTATTCTCTCGTTATCTTAAACCCATTTAAATCCAAACAGAAATAGAGATGATGTTTGTTGTAAGTACGGAACATAATGCTTGATAATTCTAAATTAACCCACTAAACTATATAGTAAGTCCCTACAAGCAAAAGTAAAGAACCTTTGCTCCATTGCCAACACGTAGGTTACTTCTCCTTACCCAACTTTCACCGTTTAGACTGCGATGATGTGCAAATGTGAGAACCACATCCAAGATCTAATACCCAAGAGTCGATTTGGAAGTAGAAACATTAATCTCAATCATGTATGCATCACATGAAGCTTTCCCAAACTTCTTCTCGCCTGCACTCTCCAGATAGTCTTACGCTCCTTCTTCCAATGTCCCTTCTGTCCACACCAACAGTTGTTTGATTCATTCCGCCTAGCCTTTTGGGCTTCTTGGCGTGTTATCGCTTTCGCCCTTTTCCTTGCCTCTTCCTTTACTGATGAAGCAACAACAAAGAACTCCAAGAGAACTTCACCTTTTGATCTCTTCGCCAGCTTTCAAAGACATTCAACAATTGAGGTAGCTGCTGCGTTTCAGACACTATCCGAAGTTCATAAACGAACTCGAGAGAAAGACGGCGAGATTGAAGAACTAAATCAACATTTAGGTTCAGTCCATCTGAAGCCCATTCGCCTAATTTTTCACTAGCCCAATCATCTTCAAGACGCTGGAGCAACCGAGCCTTTCTCGCTATCTTGCACCAACAGCTTCGAGGTAGGTCATATCTCACCGTCTAGATTGTTGTTCAAACAACTCTCTCGTGTTGAACTATTTCATATGCCCCATGTTCATATGCCGTCATTGTTGGGAATCATATGTAGGCATCATGATATACGAAGCCGTTCTATTATCATCCCTATGCTTCTTGTAAGCATTCTTAACAAAGAAGGGTGCATTAGGTTCAGTTCATTAGGCATAGGCCCATCAAGTACATACCGATTTTCTCACGTGAGAACGAGTAGACGCTCATGCCAATGAGAAAAATTTGTGTTTAAGTTCACAATCAAGAAGGATGGTATCGTGAAAAGATTGTTACTCATTCTACAACAAAATAAAGATAGAGTTTTATCAAAAGTTTTGTTTGATAAAATCATAAAACTTCCAAAATTATGATTTTATTTCCACTATTTTCCAAATCACTACCCTCTAAAATTGATCCCAGATTTTCAAAAAATCCATAAGTGCTAGAATCCCCGCCTTTATTTTTGACCTTGAGTGAATCTCAACAAATCAAAATAACTTTAATGTAGGCACTTTACCAATTACAACACTTTGTAATTTCTAGATCCGTAGGTATCAACTCTGATTTTACATCTTATGTATTAACCTAACCTTGCCTCTAAAATTCATGGTTTGAGTGAATCCCAACAAACCATAATTTTAGTTAAATCAAACCCATCATTCTTAAGAACATTTCTTATAGCAAAACATGTAGCAGTAAGGTAGTTTTTGCAGGTGAATCCAAACGGACTAGCACTTAATAACCACATTTGTTTATACTATAATGATGTTTAATGTGATTTAATATTAGTTTTGAGGATTTATTTCTTTTTCCAAAACATTTCTATTTTTGGTTTGAAATTTTGGAAAAAACATTTGACTCATCGACAATCATGCATATAAATATTTCAGAAATAGAAATACTAGCATAAAAATAGCGTGGATGATTTGTGGATATTTCTAAATTAAGTACCATTCATTAATGGTTGATAGGGTTAAATCACATTTCCACACCATGCAGTTTGCTTTGCTTTCCTTTCTTACGTCTTATTACAGGTATTTCTATCTTATATACGTAATTTCATCGTCCATTCACATCATTGTACATTACAAATAGAATATCAGGCTTTGAGTTCATTCGGAGAATTAGAGTAAGGGAAAAAAGAATACAATTAAATGAAAGGCGAGCCTTGAGCCTATTAAAAAAATTACAACCGATTGTTCAATGCAATCCACATTGGGCTTTTTATATCCCACAGCAGAAGTACTTACGATGCGTCAAATTTTCTAGAATTTAAAACAATTTTAAATTGATAAAGCGGAAATATAATCATTCATGGATTATTTTGATTTTATATATATCAAGATTCCAAACAGAATTTTGAGACCATTACGTGTCTGCTTGATTTTTGGTGAAATAATTTTATTGGGTCGTTTTAATTCCAACAAAATTAGTGGAATATTATTTGAATTAATCTCAGAGTGGGAATTCAAGAATTCAATTCGACGATAAAACATGAAATATAAAATTTTCACAGCAAAAATTTTAACAATTACATGGGATCGATTATCTAAAATTTTGATAGAAACTATTTTTAAAATTTTAATTTATGAATTTTGTTTCCGGGATCCCATGGTCCATGAAACCAGTTCGCGATCTATCTTTGCGGATCAGTTCACGGAAACGGATCGAAGCGGCTGTGGATCCATCATGGTCGGCTTGAGAGTTTACTAACGGGATCATGGGAATGGTCCATGGGGACGATCCATGTGAGATCCTACATCAGCAGCTGGTGACATCCAGCGGTAATCAATCAAGCGGTCAGAATTGTGAGGCGCAAATCATGGTGACCTCAGCGGATCCATCAGCGGATCCCATGTAAAATTGACTTCATTCGGTAGCCAACTGATTATTTCCTACGAATCTGCGGAAAAATCCTTTTCACAACAATTGTACAAACCGTTCAGAGTGGAAAAACATGCCACCGAATCAACGTCATATATCAATGATGACATCAAATAAAATTCCAAATGCTAAAACTGGTTTAATCTCATTAAATGACGTTTTTCAACCAAAATCTGCACATGTATACATATTTCATCCAAGCGGAAATTAATCCATGAGCAATCATATATAAGATCATACGTAAATTCTAGAGATGATGACTTCGATGCTTGTGGGTAGGACATGATACGGAAAATTAAGTAGCCAGTTCACGCGAGGAATCACTTCCACAGTTATGACTTTACAAGGTTTCCTGGGGGATTACCTTAGCTCATGATTGTCTACGACTTGTTGAAATTTGAAACCGACGTGGATCGGGGCGATCACACTCTCTTTGTAATCCAGCGAGAGTGCTTACGGATCACTGCGTCATTCCTACGATCTGTATGTATGTGTGGTGAGGTGCTAACCAGCTCAACTCTGATCCTCTTTTCTCTACGTGATGACTTT